>CAWUFQ010000391.1:0-51404 GCA_963921405.1 Cepaea hortensis
AGTAGTTGGTCCAGGTCTTGTGACCTCTGAGGCCCAACAACCAAGATAGACTGAGTCACACGTATAACAGTGGGGGGGGGGGGGGGGGATAAAGGAGTCCAGAAAATGGAACATACTTTGGTTTCATTATAAGTCAGTGATAAACAAATGAGGAGCTTTTTTTTTTTGTCATTCGCACTGCGAGCGCTAATAAGTCAAGTCGCCTTAACCAGTCAAGAAGCCTGATATGCGGGAAAATGTCACATTGAAAGTCCAACAAGAAACACGCGGTAACCAAGATGTGCAGCGTGGGAGCCGACAACAAGAAGAACGTGGAAATCATGAAGCAGCTACGAGAGGAGAATCTTCACATCCAATTCTTGAAGGTGGTGTGGCTCCTCACCTACTCCAAGATACCCACAACCTTGGCGGTGGTGACATCGGAGGGCAGCAAGATGCCGACCACAGTACCAATCAACGAGAGAATGCAGCAGCCAGAGAGATTCATCCCAAGAATCACTCAATGTTCCAGATGTCAGAGGGCCGACCACAGCAGAACAATATGTCACAGTAAGACAGAAATCTGCCGTTACTGCGCCGATCACCACGCCTTCAAGGAGTGTCCACTGGCCAAGCTGGACACGGACTTCCGAGTACCCAACAACAAAAGAAAGTGCGCCAACTGCCTGGGCAAACATGGAGCAAGATACTTAGGCTGTCCGTACCTCCAAAGACACAGAGACGTGTTAAAGATCGCCATCAACACCAAGACACCATATAAGGAAGCAATGCGAAGGAGCGGGACAGCCACGGGCATCTCGCAAGATGAAAGAGCACAACTACAATGCCAGATCAACGAGTTAAAGAAACAATTCAAGGCACTGCTGACGCCTAACCCGACCAGTGATAACGAGAATCTACTGGCGGAAATAAAGGAGATCCAGCAAAACATCAAGCGAGAAGTGGAACAGATGACCACGTTGAAGCAGGAAAATGAAGAAATACTACGTACCATAAAAGCGGAGAGAGAGAGGCTAAAAGCTAAAATGAAATCAACTCAAAACAAAATAACAGAAGCCAAGCATGAGACCACAAAGAAGCCGCAAGAAACCCAACAAAAAACCGAGCCGGAGCCGCAAGATAACACTAGCAGCCGAACCACGATGCCCGAAACATCCAAGGGGAAACCAACATCCCACAGACAGCTGAAGAAAGACAAGATGAGGAACCTTTCGACGCCGACAAGTGGTTTGCAATGGAACCTACCCAGGAGGAAATGGACGAGTACACAGAAGCAGAAAAGAAACGGGCAAGGCAAGAGGAACTCAGGCACGAGGAATACATGAGGAGACAGGAAGCAAAAGGCAAGAAGGTGAAGAAACTCAAGGAGAAACCCATAGAACACCCGGAGATAATCTCTGACTTTGACACCGGCATAGAGTACTATATCGAGGACTGAGAGATCGTCCCATGGCTGACCACAGAGGAATCAATCGAAAAACAGCAAGAACTTTTCGAAAGTGAAAGAAAGCGCAAGGAGGTAAATAACATCCAAAAGCTACTACAGGCAATACACAGAACAAGAGGCAAAAATACTAAATAAAAAGTCCTTATAAGGACTACAACCAGTCAAGCCAGACGAGCCAGGAGCCTGCACCAACAAAGAAAACCACAAGAGGAAACATGCACAAAGGACAGCCGCCGACTGATTCCCCCCGCTGATGTCACAGACACAAACGATACATAACCAGTCCGAGAGAGGACTCACAAGACAAGAATTAGGGTGAATGAACCCACAAAAACCACGGACCTCAACAATAACCGACGCTGAGGAAGCAGGTTTAACGAGGCCGAATTTGGAATTTTTGTTTTGAAAATTGGAATTGGAATTGGGATTGGAATGAGGAGCGGCTGGCCGAGTGGCTAGAATGTGGAGTTTTCCTTCGATCGACCGGGGTTCAAATCCTTGGTAAGATATGGATTTTTTTTTTTTTTCTGTCGAGGGCAAAAAGAAAACTCTAACTTGCACAGTGTGCGGCGACTGCACTAGTCAGTCAGTCTTATTCCTTAGGCTCAAGACAACAAGGTACTACAGGCAGTAAATGACATTTTTTTGGACAGATAAAGAAATGGTGAGTTTGCCTTATTAGGAATAAGTTAACACAACGTCAAATTCATTGGCTTTGTTTTGTAAAATTAATGCTTAGTAGTAAGTATTTTAAAGCATATGCATTTTTTAATCACTGTTCTTCTTCTTTTCTTCAAAAAAGGGTAATGGCACCAACAATTCAAGTATAACACAGAATCCGATCGCATCCACTCCAGTGCCAACAACAGAAGGAACACCACCAACATCACCAACAACAACAACCAAAGCACCAATCAAAATCTTGAAAGTGGTGACATTACTGGTAAGAGGAGATAACTGAAGAAGTGTGGAAGCATGACAGAGAAATCTTCTGTGTATGGAAATCGTCATGATAGAAAGAAGGGTTCTTCTTGTTTGTCTTATGAGTACAAATAATTGTAATGAGTTTTCTAAGTTCAATATTTGACTTATGTTCTAATGTTTTTCTTTCTTCAAATGTCTATGGTAGCATGCCACTGACTATCCCATTTTGTTCAATGTAGTTATTGGTATTATGAACCCCATCGGGAGAAGGGGAGGTGGCTATGGTGTCTGCCTCAGAAGGTACAGGTTAAATCCCGGCATAGACACATTTTTATGACAATCTTTGGTATGCAATAATGTCACTTGTCTCCCTAATGTCTTCTGTAGTGTGATCAGACACATAGCCTTCTCAGATTAGGGCAAAAAAGAGACGGTTCTGTATCCGGGTTGTGCACATGAACGATACCATGGTAGTTATACATCGCAAATATCAGGCTGTAAGGTGGCTGCCCTGGTAACATTGTTTAGAAAGAATACCTCCCCATGGGTAAATAGAGCCCATATCTTGGATGAATTCTGTCTGGAGGTAGCAAACCTTAAATAAATGCACTTTGAACTCAGATACACTGACCTATGAGGTTCATAACTAGGTGTGAGACACTCCCTTCGAAAGAGGAACGAGAAGAGCCCCATCCTGCTAAGTTGACCACTCTTATAAGAGCTGATTAGAATACCCAAATAATACTAGGGACACAGCCAGAGTACCGACAGGAAAGTACTGCCATAACTATGATGCCGAAATTGAGGCAATCAAGATAGCAACAGAGAAATTACTAAATAACAGCAATGGTACACAACCTGTGGTGCTACTAACAGATGCAAAATCAGTACTCGAGGCGCTCCTCTCTGGGAAATTGCCAGTACTAAGGACACTACTTTCTGAACTTAGCAGTCAGCATAAAGTCACCATACAGTGGATACCATCCCACTGTGGAGTACCCGGAAACGACAGAGCTGATCAATTGGCTAAGGAAGGAGCCAAAGAGGAACAGCCTGATGTGCCCGTTACATACCACCAAAAGAAAAGAATGATCAAATCAGTCAGAAAGCCACCAAAACCTGCTCAAGATGACTACCACATTATGGACAGACCAGAACAAGTCATTATTCTGCGCCTCAGAACAGGACACAATAGATTACGCAACCACATGTATACAAAATTCAAGATTGGTGAAACAGCCATGTGCACATGTGGATTGGCGTCGCAGACAGCAGAGCACATACTCCAAGACTGCCCAAAATATAACATATCTAGGCAAACCTTCTGGCCTAGAGAGACGACGGTGGAAGATAAACTCTATGGACCACTGTGTGAACTGAAAAAAACAGTTCAATTCATGCAAGAGACGACATTGCAGATATAGACATATTTCAAGCGAACGAAAGAAGAAGAATAAGAGCTGATGGGTTTGAAAATTTGATGACATGGTTTTATGCTGGTAAGGAAGCAGGACATCCATACACAGTCAACACATCAGCTCCCCACGTGATATGCAACATGTAGGTGCTGGGTAGCCATGACATGATTGCAATATCATCATCATCATGTGCCATTTTGATAAGTATGGTCGGTCATGATTCACCATCTGATACAGTCACCAGTCCCCTATATCAGGTCTGTGTTCTTGTACTAACTATGCCATATGGTCAAGCCATCCTGGTATCTATCTCTCTATCTTCCCATTGCTCTTTCTGCAGCAATTTTGTCAGTTTTCTCTACGTTTTCTAGTTTATTTCTCCTCATGACATGCCAATAAAAATCCTGACTCGCTGTGTCTAATTTCTCTAATCAATGTACAGTTTTAATTTATTTCTTGTAGAACTATCTCATTCATTTTTCTGTCCATCCATGGATTCTTTGCATTTTACTCAAAAACCACATTTTGACTGCCATTAGATATTTCTCAGCTATTCTGTTTATTGTCCATGTTTCATATCCATATAAAAAGCCGGTTCTATATAGCACTTTAGTATTCTTTTCTCACTGCAAATGGCAGCTTTTCATTGGTAAGGATGTTTTCAATCTTCTAAAAGGCTATTTTTACAAGGTCATACGAGCATCTTCTGTCAGATGTTATGACTGTTCCAAGATAATTGTATAGATTCACCTGGTTAAGAATTTCGCAATTTACTTGGATGTTACATTGTAATATTTCTTTCTTCTTGGAGATGACAATAATTTCTGGTTTATTGCAATTGAATTCCAACTCAAGTTGCTCACTTCATGCAATAATAACATCCACAAATTGCTATAGATCCTGTTCATAGTCTTGAATCAATACTGTAGCATATGCATGTTTCATATTGTTGAATGTTTTTTGTCCTCGCATTGCCAATTTCTCTCGTATCTGTTAAATTTCTCATATATTCACTATGTTGGAAAAGAATGTCTGAAGGCATTGCAAATACTTGCAGTGTTGATTGGCTGGTACTGACCTACTTCATTACCAGTCACTAGCCAGGTCAGACATCCATTTGTACCAGCCAGTATGGATGGGTTTAACATGATAAACTATTTGTATTGAGCCTCAGATTTGCCATGTTTAGACATTTTCATGTTTATTTATAACCATGTCTAATTCATGGAGCTGGTCACATTGTAGTTTATTGGTGTTGTTTCATATATACCAAGCATAATATCTTTCCTACTCTCTGTATTATTTC
The DNA here is from genome assembly GCA_963921405.1 of Cepaea hortensis. NCBI lineage: Eukaryota > Metazoa > Mollusca > Gastropoda > Stylommatophora > Helicidae > Cepaea > Cepaea hortensis. Next base: position 5,096 of record CAWUFQ010000391.1, read on the forward strand.
ACCTTTTCTTATTCTGTCTCTTCTTGTGGTACTTTTGCTTTCTTTCACCCCAAACAAACTTTGCCAGCTATATTTAGAGTCACCAGCTATATTTAGCGCCGACGGTGATCTCCTCTGTGTTCAGGTGGAGTGCTTGTCAGTGCGTTTCAATTGCCCCACACCACAGTGTTGTTTCTTTGGGCTGTGGCAACCGTTTCTGTCTCCCTTCGATCCTCATTTGCATCGGTCCTGCAATCACTTTCCAGTTAGGGTTAGGATTAGGGTTAGGGGTAGGGTACACACACTAACCCTAACCCTAATCCTAATCCTAACCCTACCCCCTAACCCTAACCGGAAAGTGAAAGAATAGTGCACCACCGCCGCCGCATAGAATTGCGCACCGAGCTACGGCGCAACACACGGAAACCCCCTGAATGTTCGGCGCAACACAGGGAACCCCTGGATGTGACGTCATACCCTGGGATTCCCTTTTGTTTGGGGTGAAAGAAAGCAAAAGTACCCTTTTTGTGACCCCAGGAACTTTTTACATTAATACTGAAAACTTATTAAGGCAAGTGCACAATAAATAAAAGTGGTAAACCATTAAAGTCATAATTACTGGTTCTGATGTTTTCTTTATTTCTTTACTGTAATTTAATGTTTTAGGCATGTCACATTCTTAAGCATATTTTTTAAAAATGTTACATCAGGACCCTCCATTTGTGATGACATCTGTCCGAGGTGAGAAATATGAAGGTCTTGCAGTTGATGTGCTGAATGCAGCGGTTGCAAAGATAGGCTATGACTCCGTCAACATTTACACTCATGAAGAAGCTCAGTTTGGATATGAGGAAAAACCTGGCTTATGGAATGGTCTGATTGGTGAAGTTCAAAATAAGGTATCTGTAACCATTACCACTTGTTTGAATTAAGTTTGGTTATTGTTGACACGTTAAATTGATTAATTGTTGGAGTCTTGTTTGCTCTTAGAAATGATCATTGCATGAATATTTGATTATTGTAGACATGTAAAATTAACTCTTTTGGGTCTAGTTTCAGTCCTGTTTGATTATTATGAGAACTGTCAAACATGAAATTATTTATATGTTAGAACTCATTTATTTTTCTGTCATACTTGCACTCTCTCCAATTGCCTCTACTTACATCCCTGTTGTCTCCACTTACCAGCAAGGTCATTCGCTTGAAATAATTTAATTGATTTCAGCGATTATTTAACCATATTTTATTGTTTTAATTTTAAATACCTTGAGGTGTCAGAAACATGGTTGTACAGAAGAATGCTGAAAATTCCTTAGACAACCAAAATGAGTAATCTACATGTTTTGCAGACACAAAGACAACTTATCACAAACATCAGAAAAAGTCCTCATTTTTTGCCAACATGAAGAAAAGTAAAGTAACTAGAGCATGTTGTGACAACTGGAAGAATTTATGGAAAGACAGAAAGAGGAAGACAACAAGAGAAAATTCTTAACAACCATCCATCATGGCATGAAAGGGTGTCAGCATATGAATTGATACGCACTATTGTGTACATGAAGAAGTTTGATTTCCCATGAAAATTAATGATGACTTTAAAAATAAAAAATAACCTTTAGTAGGAGCATAAGGGGGCTTTTAGCTATAGTCCCAGGGGTAGCATGAACGACGCCAACATACCACCATCCATGGCAGCGGTGTAACGCAGGGGTGAGAGGGGGCACCCCGCTCGCATTGTACATAGAGTCGCCTATGTAGGGGTAAGAAGGGGCGCTCGCATTGTACATAAAGTCGCCTATGTAGGGGTAAGAAGGGGCGCTCGCATTGTACATAAAGTCGCCTATGTAGGGGTAAGAGGGGGCGCTCGCATTGTACATAAAGTCGCCTATGTAGGGGTAAGAGGGGACACCACACCCCGCTCGCAGTGTACATAGTCACCCATGTAGGGGTAAGAGGGGACACCTCGCTCGCAGTGTACATAGAGTCACCTATGTAGGGGTAAGAGGGGACACCTCGCTCGCAGTGTACATAGAGTCGCCTATGTAGGGGTAAGAGGGGACACCTCGCTCGCAGTGTACATAGTCACCTATGTAGGGGTAAGAGGGGACACCCCGCTCGCAGTGTACATAGAGTCACCTATGTAGGGGTAAGAGGGGACACCACACCCCGCTCGCAGTGTACATAGAGTCGCCTATGTAGGGGTAAGAGGGGACACCTCACTCGCAGTGTACATAGTCACCTATGTAGGGGTAAGAGGGGACACCTCGCTCGCAGTGTACATAGAGTCACCTATGTAGGGGTAAGAGGGGACACCACACCCCGCTCGCAGTGTACATAGAGTCGCCTATGTAGGGGTAAGAGGGGACACCTCGCTCGCAGTGTACATAGTCACCTATGTAGGGGTAAGAGGGGACACCACACCCTGCTCGCAGTGTACATAGAGTCGCCTATGTAGGGGTAAGAGGGGACACCTCGCTCGCAGTGTACATAGTCACCTATGTAGGGGTAAGAGGGGGCACCACAGCCCGCTCACAGTGTACATAGAGTCACTGATGTAGGGGTAAGAGGGGGCACCCCACTGGCAATGTACATAGAGTCACCTATGTAGGGGTAAGAGGGGACACCCCGCTCGCAGTGTACATAGTCACCTATGTAGGGGTAAGAGGGGACACCCCGCTCGCAGTGTACATAGTCGCCTATGTAGGGGTAAGAGGGGACACCCCGCTGGCAGTGTACATAGAGTCACCTATGTAGGGGTAAGAGGGGGCACCACAGCCCGCTCACAGTGTACATAGAGTCACTGATGTAGGGGTAAGAGGGGGCACCCTGCTTGCAGTGTACGTAGAGTCACCTGTGTAGGGGTAAGAGGGGACACCACACCCCGCTTGCAGTGTACATAGAGTCACCTATGTAGGGGTAAGAGGGGACACCTCGCTCGCAGTGTACATAGTCACCTATGTAGGGGTAAGAGGGGGCACCACAGCCCGCTCACAGTGTACATAGAGTCACTGATGTAGGGGTAAGAGGGGGCACCCCACTGGCAATGTACATAGAGTCACCTATGTAGGGGTAAGAGGGGACACCCCGCTCGCAGTGTACATAGTCACCTATGTAGGGGTAAGAGGGGACACCTCGCTCACAGTGTACATAGTCGCCTATGTAGGGGTAAGAGGGGACACCCCGCTCGCAGTGTACATAGTCGCCTATGTAGGGGTAAGAGGGGACACCCCGCTGGCAGTGTACATAGAGTCACCTATGTAGGGGTAAGAGGGGGCACCACAGCCCGCTCACAGTGTACATAGAGTCACTGATGTAGGGGTAAGAGGGGGCACCCTGCTTGCAGTGTACATAGAGTCACCTGTGTAGGGGTAAGAGGGGACACCACACCCCGCTTGCAGTGTACATAGAGTCACCTATGTAGGGGTAAGAGGGGGCATCCTGCTGGCAGTGTACATAGAGTCGCCTATGTAAGGGTAAGAGGGGACAGCACACTTGCTCACAGTGTACATAGAGTCACCTATGTAGGGGTAAGAGGTGGGGCACCCCGCTCGCAGTGTACATAGAGTCACCCATGTAGGGGTATGAGGGGGCACCACAGCCCACTGACAGTGTACATAGAGTCACCTATGTAGGGGTAAGAGGGGACACCACACCCCGCTTGCAGTGTACATAGAGTCACCTATGTAGGGGTAAGAGGGGGCATCCTGCTGGCAGTGTACATAGAGTCACCTATGTAGGGGTAAGAGGGGACACCACACCTCGCTTGCAGTGTACATAGAGTCGCCTATGTAAGGGTAAGAGGGGACAGCACACTTGCTCACAGTGTACATAGAGTCACCTATGTAGGGGTAAGAGGTGGGGCACCCCGCTCGCAGTGTACATAGAGTCACCCATGTAGGGGTATGAGGGGGCACCACAGCCCACTGACAGTGTACATAGAGTCACCTATGTAGGGGTAAGAGGGGACACCACACCTCGCTTGCAGTGTACATAGAGTCGCCTATGTAGGGGTAAGAGGGGACACCACACCCCGCTTGCAGTGTACATAGAGTCGCCTATATAAGGGTAAGAGGGGACAGCACACTTGCTCACAGTGTACATAGAGTCACCTATGTAGGGGTAAGAGGGGACACCTCGCTTGCAGTGTACATAGAGTCACCCATGTAGGGGTATGTAGGGGCGCTTGCAGTGTACATAGTCACCTATGTAGGGGTAAGAGGGGACACCTCGCTCGCAGTGTACATAGTCACCTATGTAGGGGTAAGAGGGGACACCCCGCTCGCAGTGTACATAGTCACCTATGTAGGGGTAAGAGGGGACACCCCGCTCGCAGTGTACATAGTCACCTATGTAGGGGTAAGAGGGGACACCTCGCTCGCAGTGTACATAGTCACCTATGTAGGGGTAAGAGGGGACACCCCGCTCGCAGTGTACATAGTCACCTATGTAGGGGTAAGAGGGGACACCCCGCTCGCAGTGTACATAGTCACCTATGTAGGGGTAAGAGGTGGGGCACCCCGCTCACAGTGTACATAGAGTCACCTATGTAGGGGTAAGAGGGGACACCTTGCTCGCAGTGTACATAGAGTCACGTATGTAGGGGTAAGAGGGGACACCTCGCTCGCAGTGTACATAGAGTCACCTATGTAGGGGTAAGAGGATACACCTCGCTTGCAGTGTACATAGAGTCACCCATGTAGGGGTAAGAGGGGACACCCCGCTCGCAGTGTACATAGAATCACCTATGTAGAGGTAAGAGGGGACACCACACCCCGCTCACAGTGTACATAGAGTCACCCATGTAGGGGTAAGAGGGGACACCCCGCTCGCAGTGTACATAGTCACCTATGTAGGGGTAAGAGGGAACACCACACCCCGCTCGCAGTGTACATAGTCATCTATGTAGGGGTAAGAGGGGACACCTCGCTCGCAGTGTACATAGTCACCTATGTAGGGGTAAGAGGGGACACCCCGCTCGCAGTGTACATAGAGTCGCCTATGTAGAGGTAAGAGGGGACACCCCGCTCGCAGTGTACATAGTCACCTATGTAGGGGTAAGAGGGGACACCACACCCCGCTCGCAGTGTACATAGAGTCGCCTATGTAGGGGTAAGAGGGGACACCCCGCTCGCAGTGTACATAGTCACCTATGTAGGGGTAAGAGGGGACACCTCGCTCACAGTGTACATAGTCGCCTATGTAGGGGTAAGAGGGGACACCCCGCTGGCAGTGTACATAGAGTCGCCTATGTAGGGGTAAGAGGGGGCACCACAGCCCGCTCACAGTGTACATAGAGTCACTGATGTAGGGGTAAGAGGGGGCACCCTGCTTGCAGTGTACATAGAGTCACCTGTGTAGGGGTAAGAGGGGACACCACACCTCGCTTGCAGTGTACATAGAGTCACCTATGTAAGGGTAAGAGGGGACAGCACACTTGCTCACAGTGTACATAGAGTCACCTATGTAGGGGTAAGAGGTGGGGCACCCCGCTCGCAGTGTACATAGAGTCACCCATGTAGGGGTATGAGGGGGCACCACAGCCCACTGACAGTGTACATAGAGTCACCTATGTAGGGGTAAGAGGGGACACCACACCTCGCTTGCAGTGTACATAGAGTCACCTATATAAGGGTAAGAGGGGACAGCACACTTGCTCACAGTGTACATAGAGTCACCTATGTAGGGGTAAGAGGGGACACCTCGCTTGCAGTGTACATAGAGTCACCCATGTAGAGGTATGTAGGGGCGCTTGCAGTGTACATAGAGTCACCCATGTAGGGGTAAGAGGGGACACCCCGCTCGCAGTGTACATAGTCACCTATGTAGGGGTAAGAGGGGACACCCCGCTCGCAGTGTACATAGTCACCTATGTAGGGGTAAGAGGGGACACCTCGCTCGCAGTGTACATAGTCACCTATGTAGGGGTAAGAGGGGACACCCCGCTCGCAGTGTACATAGTCACCTATGTAGGGGTAAGAGGGGACACCCCGCTCGCAGTGTACATAGTCACCTATGTAGGGGTAAGAGGTGGGGCACCCCGCTCACAGTGTACATAGTCACCTATGTAGGGGTAAGAGGGGACACCTCGCTCGCAGTGTACATAGAGTCACCTATGTAGGGGTAAGAGGGGACACCTCACTCGCAGTGTACATAGAGTCACCTATGTAGGGGTAAGAGGATACACCTCGCTTGCAGTGTACATAGAGTCACCCATGTAGGGGTAAGAGGGGACACCCCGCTCGCAGTGTACATAGAATCACCTATGTAGAGGTAAGAGGGGACACCACACCCCGCTCACAGTGTACATAGAGTCACCCATGTAGGGGTAAGAGGGGACACCCCGCTCGCAGTGTACATAGTCACCTATGTAGGGGTAAGAGGGAACACCACACCCCGCTCGCAGTGTACATAGTCATCTATGTAGGGGTAAGAGGGGACACCTCGCTCGCAGTGTACATAGTCACCTATGTAGGGGTAAGAGGGGACACCCCGCTCGCAGTGTACATAGAGTCACCTATGTAGGGGTAAGAGGGGACACCACACCCCGCTCGCAGTGTACATAGAGTCGCCTATGTAGGGGTAAGAGGGGACACCCCGCTCGCAGTGTACATAGAGTCACCTATGTAGGGGTAAGAGGGGACACCACACCCCGCTCGCAGTGTACATAGAGTCACCTATGTAGACTCCAAACAGCCGCTAAGCAGGCTCTATGTAGATTCTACATATACTGAGTGCCCCCTCTGACCCCTGCGCTACACCGCTGCCATGGGTGATGGTATGTTGGCGTCATTCATGCTACCCGTAGGACTATGGCTAAAAGTCCCCTTGTGCACCTACTCACCTGGTACGCACATTGTCGCCTGGTACACATATTATTATCTTTGTTTCATCATACACACATTGTGGCTTTGAACACACATTGTCACTTTGTACACACATTGTGGCTTTATACACACATTGTCACCTGGTACACACATTGTCACCTGGTACACACAGTGTCACCTGGTACACATTGTCACTTGGTACACACACTGTAAGCTCATACACAAATTCTCACCTCGCACACACATTGAAAACCTGGCCAGTGCATTATGATGGGATCCTCCTTGAATGAACTATGAGAGGCAACGGAAGCACTTAGAGTAGATCAGCCTGCACTCAAGTTAAACTAAAGGACCCTCTTACACGTCTTGTGCCATACTGGGTGTATGGTGCTTGTCTCATATTGTTTTCTGCCAATCGGCCACATGATCGGTGATATGGTCACTGTCACATCAGCCATCTTTACTTCCAAGCGCATTTTCTGGTCCCCATTTTAGGCTGAGTCAACCTGGAAGCCCCAGGTAAATGTTTGCTTTGATGGGCATTCAAACATTTGACCAGCAGGTCAGTAGGCCAGCATGCCCTAAAGGTGGTATTTTACACATTACAAGCATTATGTCAAACACCATCACTACAATAATCATCAAGTGCCCTGCCTGCTAGCGTAGACGTTCATGTCTCTCCACAGATCTCGGTTTTTGATGTTCAGGATCAACTCTGCTGATGATATTCCTCCATGCCACTGTCTCAATCCATCCAGTATTATTTCTCTTGGTTGACCTTTGCCTATCTTCCCCTTGACCTTTCCAGTCTTCATGATGCTCTCCTATGCCTTTCTTCTCATCACATGACCAAAGAAAGCTGTTTATCTCTTTCTTATGGTTGTATATAGTGTTCTAGTTTCATTAGCCTCATTCAGGCAATCAACGTTAGTTACTCTGGCAGTCCAGGGAATTCGCAACATTTGTCCCAGGAACCACATCTCTGATGCTTCCAAGTTCTTCCTAATTTGTACAATCATCTCCATTAATAAAAAGCAAAGTCGTCATAATTCTTTTTCCTGATTATCTTTTCAGACGGCTGATGTTGCTCTGGCGGCATTTACCATCACCTCAAAGAAATCCAGCGTCGTAAAGTTCAGTCAGCCATTCATGGAGGCTGGCTTTCGTGTTCTGTACAAGATACCGGATTCCTGGTACCCCAGTGATGCCATGGGTCAGTGAACATATCAATTTAATGTCTTTTTTTTAATGTGATAATTTTTTTTGTCTTTTGCTTATTTTTGAGTGTTTTCTTTTTCATAATTTAATTATATGTGTTTACCAATTGGAAAATCAATACCTGAGAGATGTGATGCTAGAGGAGAGCAGCCAACTTAACTAGCTGAGACTGAATAAGAAATTATGTTATCAGACAGACAATGGGATCAACACCTTGTGCCACATTTATTGAAAGTCAGAAGATCGAATGATTTGGCCATCATGTTAGAATGCAACACCATTAACTACCAGCACTGGCGCTACATTAAAGAAGATCTACTATGAGAGCAAGAGGATTATAGATTATAGTAATTCATTTAATATTTGTATGAAATTAATTAATTTCTGTAAAAACTTATGGCTACCTAAATCACCACTGGAGGAGTGGCCATTTTTTTTTTTTTTTTTTTTAGACCTCTACTGATGCAAAGTATAACAGTGAAGAAAATGTAACTCTGATGATGACAATGATAATGATATCATTTTTCATCATCCTTTAATTTTACAAATCACATGATAGTGTATAGCACTGGGTGGACATATCAGGGAAGAAAACAACCTCACAAAGCTATGGCTGGTATATGTGACATGGTTCATATTTCATAAAGGTTAAAGTCAAGTGAAATGACTTCATTGCACGAGGTTAGCACCATTAAGCTTGGTCTCTTTCTGCAAAATAAGCAGACACGCTGCCTTCCGAGAGCATCCCACAAAGCTTGAACCATCAGCTCCAGAGATGTTCCTCAGGGGTCTCCTGAAAACCTGTGTTCATTGTCTGAATTACCCAGTTCAGATATGAACCCACAATCTACAGAACTTGAGATGATGGCTTGACCACTTTGCCCCAGACACATACTTGTGTCTTCTTCTGCCCTTTATTTTCCATTGAAGCCTAGGCCATCATCCAATACATGCCAGGTTGTCCTATCTTTCTCTATCTCCTGTAGCTCGCTCCATGTCCTCCCAATATTTGACATCCCCATGTCTACTTCTCTTGTCCATGTGTTATACAAATGCATGCTGAAGTCGGACACACTTACCTTTGAGGTGCATAACTTGGTGTGGCGCAACTCCCTCGAAAGAGGAATGAAGAAAATGAAGATTGGTTATGTGACAAATATTCAGTTCTGCCACTATCAGGTTTTGAATCCTGTTTTGAACCAATATGTTAGAACACTAACAACTATTTGAATAATGAAGACACAAACAATAGATTGCACGATTTATTTATTGCCTGGTGTATTTGCTGCATCTCGTTAGGTACAAACTGCAGAATTCACACAACATAAAGTTAAATAACTAGATATGTTACTAGATATGTTACTAGATATGTTACTAGATATGTTACTAGATATGTTACTAGATATGTTACTAGATATGTTACTAGATATGTTACAACTATGCCACGACTAACAGCTATGCCACCACAGATTCTGGTTCATCATAAACTAGAACAAACCTAACAATAAAATATAGGAAATTATACCCTCCTTTCACAGGTTGTTACACACTGACCATTCATTGCTGATATTATGAATCTGTAGTTGCTTATCGCCGGTCTCCATGGCAAAGGAGTTATGGACGCTGTCCATAATCCCACTTACCCACATTCAAAACACAGCTGCGTGCGATTTGGCAGCAGGTCAGCGGGCAAGCATCCGGCCAAGTGTGGTTACCATGGCTCCCTTGTTATAATGATTCAAGATTAAGGTTTATTTTTAAGCTGCTCCAGAATGATATGACAGAGATAACCACTTAAGAATGCCCCAGTGTACAAACTCTATGCCACCATCGTTGTGATCTAATGCCACCATCGTTATGATCTAATGCCACCATCGTTATGATCTAATGCCACCATTGCTGTGATCTAATGCCACCTTCGCTATGATCTAATGCCACCATTGCTATAATCTAATGGCACCATCACTATGGTCTAATGCCACCATCGCTATGATCTAATGCCACCAGTGCTGTAATATAATGCCACCATTGCTATGATCTAATGCCACCATTGCTATGATTTAATGCCACCATTGCTATAATCTAATGCCACCATTGCTGTAATCTAATGCCACCATTGATATGATCTAATACCACCATTGCTATAATTTAATGCCACCATTGCTATAATCTAATGCCACTATTGCTATAATCTAATGGCACCATCACTATGGTCTAATGCCACCATTGCTATAATCTAATAGCACCATCACTATGATCTAATGCCACCATTACTATAATCTAATGCCACCATTGCTATAATCTAATTCCACCATTGCTATAATCTAATTCCACCATCACTACGATCTAATGCCACCATCGCTATGATCTAATGCCACCATCGCTATGATCTAATGCCACCATTGCTATGATCTAATGTCATAATTGCTTTCATCTAATGTCACCATTGTTAAGATTTAAAGACAGATTATTAATAAGTCAAAGTCATGTTCTATTATGGATTATAATATATTTTATCAAAATGTCCACAGTGACTGTTTTGAGCCCATTCACACCGGGTCTGTGGGTCCTGATTATTTGTATGTTTGCTTTGGCAAGTGCTGCCCTCTACATCATTGGACGTTTCAGCCCTTATGAGGATATTGCTTTTGTGGGCAAAACTGCAACATATGAAGGACTGAATGTGACAAACAGTATGCTGTACATCTTCAGCTCATTGGTGTGGCAAAGTAAGATTTCTCATGTTTCTGTGTTTAGATGATTGATTGTAGGATTGAAGGAATCCCCTTCTACATCCTGTGAGACCATCTGTTAGTGCACTCAGCACTGCGCATGAACTGTGTAACACAAGCAAGGATTTCAATGTATGTATACAAGAATCCACACGTAAATGTGTGTCATTATTATCATTTACCTTGCCAAATGGTGTTTGTGTTTATGTGTCTCCACAAATCTCAATCCTGGTGACCTAAGTAAAGCACTCCTGAAAGTTCAGAATAGGGCAGAATATTATACTCATTTTTCTCAGCCTTTTATATCTTCTCTGAACTTCTTCCTGCCAGTTTTGTATCTTCTCTATTAACTTCTGTGTTTCTTCCTGCCAGTTTGATATCTTCTCTGTTAACTTCTGTATTTTTTCCTGGCAGTTTGATATCTTCTCTGTTAACTTCTGTATTTTTTCCTGGCAGTTTGATATCTTCTCTGTTAACTTCTGTGTTTCATCCTGCCAGTCTGATATCTTCTCTGTTAACTTCTGTTTCTTCCTACCAGTCTGATATATTCTCTGTTAACTTCTGTGTTTCTTCCTGCCAGTATAACATCTTCTCTGTTAACTTCTGTGTTTCTTCCTGCCAGTTTGATATCTTCTCTGTTAACTTCTGTGTTTCTTCCTGCCAGTTTGATATCTTCTCTGTTAACTTCTGTGTTTCTTCCTGCCAGTTTGATATCTTCTCTGTTAACTTCTGTGTTTCTTCCTGCCAGTCTGATATCTTCTCTGTTAACTTCTGTGTTTCTTCCTGCCAGTTTGATATCTTTGCTGTTAACTTCTGTGTTTCTTCCTACCAGTATAATATCTTCTCTGTTAACTTCTGTGTTTCTTCCTGCCAGTTTGATATCTTTGCTGTTAACTTCTGTGTTTCTTCCTGCCAGTTTGATATCTTCTCTGTTAACTTCTGTGTTTCTTCCTGCCAGTTTGATATCTTCTCTGTTAACTTCTGTGTTTCTTCCTGCCAGTTTGATATCTTCTCTGTTAACTTCTGTGTTTCTTTCTGCCAGTTTGATATCTTCTCTGTTAACTTCTGTGTTTCTTCCTGCCAGTTTGATATCTTCTCTGTTAACTTCTGTGTTTCTTCCTGCCAGTTTGATATCTTCTCTGTTAACTTCTGTATTTCTTCCTGCCAGTATAATATCTTCTCTGTTAACTTCTGTTTCTTCCTACCAGTATAATATCTTCTCTATTAACTTCTGTGTTTCTTCCTGCCAGTCTGATATCTTCTCTGTTAACTTCTGTGTTTCTTCCTGCCAGTTTGATATCTTCACTGTTAACTTCTGTGTTTCTTCCTGCCAGTTTGATATCTTCGCTGTTAACTTCAGTGCTCCTTCCTGCCAGTTTGATATCTTCTCTGTTAACTTCTGTGTTTCTTCCTGCCAGTTTGATATCTTCTCTGTTAACTTCTGTATTTCTTCCTGCCAGTATAATATCTTCTCTGTTAACTTCTGTGTTTCTTCCTGCCAGTATAATATCTTCTCTGTTAACTTCTGTGTTTCTTCCTGCCAGTCTGATATCTTCTCAGTTAACTTGTGTGTTTCTTCCTGCCAGTATAATATCTTCTCTGTTAACTTCTGTGTTTCTTTCCTGCCAGTATGATATCTCTTGAATCTTTTCCAAATCTAGTCTATCAGTAATTTCTTCTTATTTCTTGGCACAGACATGGCCCCCCACATGGCATGGATTATAAGAAGTATTTTTAAATTAAAGAATGTAACAGACAATCCAGCAATGCACAGAAAACTGCTAACACTCCAATTCAGTTCCATGGAAAGTGACATAAATTTAAGGCCCGTCTGTACATGTTGTATTGTGTCTCGAGATGGAAGCAGATGAGTTCTGAGTCATGGGGCAGATCAAAGAAGGTGTGGTGTCTCTTTGCTCTAATCATCCTGCCACTTTTTCTCATTAGCTAGTACTCGATTGTCGTCAGGTTCGTCAACTCATTGACTCGATCGTTTCCTTTCACATCTGAGTGCCCATGTACACAGATGAAAGTTAGTTTGACTAATCGTAATGTGCTCAGTGTATCGAGCCACTCATGTCGTCTGATGCCAGTCTGGACCTTCTTGAGTACGTTCATTGAATTGCTCAGTATGCATGCATGTCAATACTTCTCCGTGCTAAGCCAGTTAAGGGCATTGGTTACAGCCATTGTTTCCATTGTAAGGCTGCTTGTTGTCGTGGCAAAAGCACCACTTACTTCCTTGACAGTTTTGCAAATTGAACTTGCTGAGAATGCCTATGCTCTTCGCTTTCCCAAAGTTACAGAGCCATCAGTAAACAACACGCACCCTCTCCATTGTGTTCGTGTATTAGCGCTTTTATCTACTTCCTTCTAAGATTGATGTCTGTGCATCTGCAGACTTGGTAGATGGCTTCCTCAGGTTATCGCATCAATGATTTGCTCCTCTTTGGTCGATTTCCTGTAGGTGTTGCCAGAGCAGTGTTAGGGTGGGTATTGTATGTCAGTCTTCACTATAATGTAATCACATATCTGGCAAGTTTTATTCTTCTATACATAGAAGGAAAGTCAAGAAGTATTCTCATGGCTCGACAAGAATGATCCGCTTGTCTTCATTGTCTATTTTTTCGAGTCCTTTAGTTTGAGTGGTGCTTGTTGTTAGAATGATTAGGGCATGCTCATTGGTAGAGGGTATCAGTCCCAAGTACAGCATCACAAGCAGTCATTGTTCAAGAATCACTGTGGACATCACTTTCATTACTGACAAACCTTTCCTGATCTTGGTTATGAATGTGGTCTATCAGATCCTTGTTGAATGTGAGACTACAGTTAAATGTCACACCCATATATTTCATGAAACTGCTTCTTTGAATGTTCCATCTGGACAGTTTCACTGTCGGAAATGGTGTGCTGACAACAATCTTGTTGTTCAGTTTAGTGTAACACCCTTGTGTTGTTTGAAACTGTTATAAAAATATATATTACAGAAAACCAGGAATGGAGTAACAAATATGTATGTGATGTGTTGCTTTGTGCACTAATCTTTTTTCTTTTTTACATACATAAACTTTAGGTTACACAGCAGCTCCCAAGTCCATCTCTGGGCGGATACTGACCAGTGTCTGGTGGGTGTTCACAGTTTTTACTATTGGAGCATACATTGCTGGTCTGTGTGTTGTCCTGTTCAAGTAAGAAGTTCCAGATACATTTATTTTATGTTGATGTGTTCAATAAACATGACTGAATAAATGTTGAGATAACTCGTAATTCACAGATGACTAAGTAGGGAAGTTGGAAGGCAGGGGAAGATTGGAAAGAAGATGTTGGGCAGTCTGACTTCATGACAGTATCAGAAACGTCTGGCAGTACAGGAGGCAGGAGGCTGTGGACAGACATGATCACCAATTTCACACGCCTTGGACTATAAGAAGAAAAGGAAGACCAAATGAATCTGTGAATATCCATATAAGGAAAGCTGCTGTGATGAGACGATGCTCTACCAATAAATACCATAGGTATTTTAAAAAGAATACACAATATATATTATTATCCCTGGCTGGTGACGAACCCAGGTGTCAAGGCCACTTCCAACCATGCATGACATTATGAGCATAGCTTACTATCAACTTCGCTAACGGATAATTAGACACTGATAAAACTTAACTGTTTCTTGAACCATGCAGTGTACAATAGACAAGCTGCTAGAGAAGGTAATTGCCAGGAAAATATCAAGCCAGCTAGAGAGGCAAGGTGTTTTCCCACCTACCCTGGGTGGGTACCGTCCAAAAAGAGAAACTTGGACCAATGCAGCAGTTTTTGCCCATGATGTCTATGAAGATTTCCACTCAGGCATTGAAACCTTTGCTGCAGCGATTGATCGTCAGCACGCGTACAACAGAGTACCATTGGATTTGTTAATGCCTCAGCTTCTTGAACTCAAAATAAGTCCATTCCTCCTTAGTTGGATCGCTGCAGCCCTCTTCCAATGGAAAGTAGTTTTTAGATGTGGCAGTTGGACTTCGGAACCAACAATATATCCTGGCCTACCACAGGGATCACCATTATCTCCGGTACTGTTCAACGCCTACACAGTGAGAATCACCAGTGAGCAGATCACTGGACCTGGCAGGACATTGTCATATGCCGATGATATTTTAGTGTATCGTCAGGGTAAGGATAGAGAGCAGGTTGCTGTAGAACTACATTGCCGAACTCAATCGCATAAGTACTTGGTGTGATGAAGCTGGGGCAATGGTCAACCCAACAAAGGCAACAGTGACTTGGTTCTCGTTGAATAATCATATTGTCAACACTCCAACACCAACTGTAAAGCTGTATTCAGAGACGGTGGAAAGAATGCAGGCAATGAATTACCTGGGGATTGATAGAAGCCTTGCTTATAATGAGCACATAGACCAGGTGATAACAAAGGCCAAGCTGGGTTTGGCTGCGATGCGGGTGATGGCGACAGCAAACTGTGAGCAGCGCCATCTATGTCTTCTGTATGAGGGGCTGGTCATGTCTGTTTTTGAGTATGCAATGGCAATCCTGATTCTCAGCCTAAGCAGATAGAAAGGATGGAAAGGATACAGAATGAAGTTATGTGCATTATTCTTGGATGTACAAAAGATACAGCATGCAGGGCGATGTGCTACCTTCTTGATTTTCCAACCATTGAAGAGAGAATACAAGTTTGCAGAGCACGCGCCTACCTCAGAGTTAACGCAAACACACAACATCCACTGCATAGTGAAATTATGAAGGTGAAGGGCAGCAGGTTAAAAAGAGGACGGTCATGGATGGGTCAAGCCAAAGACATTCTTCAACAGGTGTGTTCACTTGACTTAGAACCTGGTGAGGAGTGGGTACAAGTGCCAACAGATTTCTGCACATCCTTTTCAGTTTGCATCCAACTAGATAGAAAATGCAGACAAGAAAATCCGGCTGCTGTGGAGGCTGAAGTACAAGCGTTGATTTTCGAGAACTCACTAGACGGTGATGCTGTCATCTACACAGATGGGTCGGTCGTCCGACATGTGAGAAGCTCATGGGCCTTTACGGCTCAGGCCGGAGGGAGAATTGTGAAGGAGGACTCTGGTGCTTTCACTGAAACCACAAGTAGCCTGACTATGGAAGTCATGGCAGTAAGTAAAGCAATAACATGGCTCGAGACACAGACATTCACTAGGGCATGTTTCCTTAGTGACTCAATGAACATGATCAAGAGGATAGAGGAGGGGTCGATCCGAAGAGAATGGTTGCTGTCTCTGGAGCGGTCTCGGCTGGCAAAGATTAGTTTCATCTTCATGCCAGGGCATGCGGGAGTACACGGAAATGAGCAGGCTGACAAGCTCGCAGGTGAGGCTACTGTGAAGGGCGGACGCGCCATGGATCAGGCGGACATTCTGAATGCTCTACGAGAAGTAAGACTTTTGCGTGAACCAAGTGATGACTGTGAATCTACAACCATGGCCAGACTGCGAGAACAGCAAATTAAAAGAGGGGTGGCCAAACAAAAACACTACGCAGGAAGCCAAAGAAGATTGATAAACCAACACAGAACTGGCGTCGTTAGCCGCTACACGCTGCAGGATTTGCTGAGGAGGGGATCCGAGCACTTATGGACTGAATGGTTCGATGTGCAATGAGGATGATCTCTTGACTAAGTAACTAACTAATTGTTTCTTGTTAAAAAGCTGTGATAAACAAATTTTTAAACCAGTTAGAAACATTTGCATTTTAAAAACAAGACCATACAAACTTAAAGTCTTAGACTGGTGACAACTCATTCATTCAATCATTCAGTAGCATGTCCTTTGCAGAATCTCGCTCCCATAACAACCTTCCGGAAAACCTCTCGATCATAAGCAAGATGTCCCACATCTGATACACCCATCTGGAGATCATCCGCCACATCCTGCACCCATCTTCTCTTTGGCCTTCCTCTTCCTCTCTTCCCAGACATATACCCTTCCATTATTATTCTCTCCAAACTTTCGTGACGTTTCAAGTGACTAAAATATTTCAATTTTCATTGTTTTATCGTCTTTAATAGCCAACCTTCTTCAATATTCAACTCTTGAAGTATGGATGCATTTGTTCTTTTCTTTACCCAAGATATTCTTAGAACTCGTCTATAACATTTATATTCAAAGGCATGTATGCGCTGTTCAGCTTGTTTAGTAAGTGTCCATGTCTCACAGGCGTATGTTGCAATGCGAAAGATGCATGCTCTTAAAAATCTAATTTTTGTAGTTCTGTCTGTCCCACTCCATAATTTATTCATATGTTTTAGTCTTTGAAGAGCAATGGATAGTCGCCGTTTTATTTCTTTCATTGTGTCACCGTTGTTGGTAATCAATGACCCAAGATATTCAAAATTTTCCACCACCTCCAATTTTCCCCCATTAATGTATATTTCTTTCTCCATAGTAGTTTTATCTGTATGCATTATCTTTGTTGGAGACAACTGCAAAAACAAAATCCTTACGAAAATAAGGCTACACCTTATAAGTTGGCAGGAATGATTATGGCTAATTCAATTCCCGGAGAAAGTCCTCCATTAGATGCAACTGGTGCTGGGCCCATTTAATCATAAGCATGTCTCAATCCACATCAAGACTTGCACAGAGAATGTCACTATACACATCTCTAATGCTTTGCTCACATTATTAAGATGTGCAGGAACACTAATAAATCACCAAAACAACGTTAAGTAGATTATGAGCTTTACTAGAACATGATTACAAGAAACAAAATGGACGCTGCGGCCAGGCCGTTCTTCAGCACAGAACAAAACAACACAAACAGACACAAAACTAATCGAGGAACACTACATGAAAATACAGAGGTTACTTATCTGAATCCTGTCTTGGTTGAATGCGTCTTGCGCGCTAAATGAAAGGAACACGAATAGGAAGACAATGCAACTCCTATTCCCAACTGCCAAAGATAGTGCATGTCAACCTAAGAGGCATGGAAACTACAAGCACAGTTTAACACATACAGTCCACTGGGGTTTGGTTCAGGATTTTCTCTCCATTTAATGTGAAATATTATCCTTTTTCTATTGTCCTTTAACTTCTATTGGAGCATAGAACCTCAAGCAGCAACACATGCCAAGCCATCCTTTCTTTTACAGTCTCCTGATGCTGCTTCTTGATGCTTTATTGACTACACAAAGGCTTTCGATAGAGTTAGACATGTCAACATGGTGGACATGCTTGCAGGTCTACAAATTGATGGGAAAGACATTAGACTTATTAAAAACATATATTGGAAACAACAAGCTGCTATAAGGATTGATAATGAAGTGAGACAATATCAGCCTATTAAGAGAGGTGTGAGACAGGGACATGTAATGTCTCCAGATCTTTTTTCTCTATACAGTGAAAACATTTTCAGAAATGTAGGAGATATAAATGGAATCATCATCGGAGGACGAAACATCAATAACATTAGATATGCAGATGATACAGTATTGATTGCAGACAATGAGCAGGATCTGCAACATTTAGTAGATGCGGTTGTTGCACACAGTGAACAACTGGGGTTAGAGTTAAATTGTAAAAAGACACAGATTATGGTCGTCACTAGGAAGAAAGAAATACCACAGTGTAATATATAAGTAAATGGGAATATTCTTCAACAAGGGAATCGGTACAATTATCTCGGAACAGTCATAACATCTGATGGGAGATGCCTTGAAGAGATTAGAACAAGAATCGCCATGTTGAAAGTAACCTTTAGCATGATGAAAAACATACTGACCAATAAAAAGATGTTAATTGAAATGAGAAAAAGAGTGTTGAGGTGCTACATAGAGTCTGTACTTTTGTATGGATGTGAAGCTTGGACAATGTGCAGTCAAGCTGAAAAACATCTGATGGCTGTCGAAATGTGGTTTCTGAGGAGAATGCAAAGAATACCATGGACAGACAGAAAAACAAATGACGAAGTGCTACAAGAAACAAATGAAATCATAAATTGATTAGAGAAATTAGGCGTAGACAGTCAAAATATTTTGGGTAAGTTATGAGAAGAAATGAATCGGAGAACTTGGTGACAACTGGCAAGATCGAAGGGAAAAGACCAAGGGGAAGACCGAGAAGTAAATACCTGGATGGCTTGGCCACATGGCATGGTTGAGACAGGAAAACTGAGCTGATCCACGACTCTGGTGACTGAGTGAAATGGCGAGTCACCACCCATGCTTTCCGCCATGCCACATGATGGATAGATGCTCCTTCCATGTCCTCATCATATTACAAACCTTTGTCTCTAACTCCCTTCTCTGTGTGTTTCTATGTCTTCCTCTATTTCATTTGCCCTGCAGGACCCAGAGAAATGACTATCTAGTTATATTATTATCAGGTGTTCTTAGTGTGTGTGCTACCAGCGCCTTCATTTTTCCTTTATTGATGTGTTCCAGGGCCCTTCACCTATGTTAGTTGCATATCCTTTATAGGACGTCGCAGTTTGCCATTGCTTACCAAAGGGCCGGCATACATACCATTGTGTGACAACCAACGCTAGATGTTATGCTACCAAAATGCCTACAGCTGTGTTTTAAAAACAGTATACAGGATTACGAATTATGTCTGTAACCTCGTCACCACAGAGCCAGTGGGTCTTTCAGGAAAACAAAAAATACAACACTGTAACACTATCATAAGAGATGACTAGGGAAGGTTGGCATGACACTGCCTATCCCATTCCGTAGAAAACTTTAGCTATAAAATCCAACTAACAATGAACAAGTCTAATTATGGGTTCATGGTGTTCACCGTGAACTATTTGTTTTTTCTCCATTTAAAAACATCCAAGGTTTTCAAATCTTTACTTTCATAAGTGGTTATGAAGAGGGTATTTAAAATTTATAACAGGACTGAACAAAACAAAAAATTAAGTAGAAGTTATCCAATCATGAATGCTTGAAAATATTGGCAAAAAATACTGACCTCCCAACCTTTAAGAGCTAAAGGAGGGGTCTTCTTCTGCTGCCTTTCATCTACTAATGGAGTATAGGTCCTCATGCTACACTCATGCCAAACCCTTTGTAGACTTGTTCATGATTGGTTGCATGTTGCAGGTAAAGTTTTTTATGGGATCAGGTGGCCAGCCTTGCCAATCCTCTTTAGTTGCCTCTTATGACATGCATAGTTACAGAGTTACTATTCTTTACTTCTCTTATGGGTCCTGGTAAAAATGGGTGTAACTTAAAAGGAGTTGCTGATGTTTTTAATTAAATTTGACACAAGTGTGGAATTAGTCCATGTTTTGATGATTGAGCATCTTCTTCATCTGTGTGCACGTGATAGTTGTGAAAAGGCCTTACTAAACAATGTTCTTTGATTTTAAGAAATGGAAATACAAAGTAATTTATAACAAGATTGTATAAGAAAATGTGAAATCTGAAAGTAATCGCTAAAATGTTTAGAAAGCTTGTCTATTTCTTAAAACTTCCCACAAAATGTATTACATAAAATGCCACTAAGCTGCTGAACCACTTTTAGAGAAATCTGTCATATCTTTTAAACTCCATGATTTATTCTTACTTAATGTTATTAATTTATCACAATATGTTATCCTTCTTGGGGCATAAATGTATGTAACTTTAAATGGCAAACTACTGAGCTTAATCTTGCCTAATACATCAACAGCAGCTGAAAAATGCTGATGTTGACTGCAACGACCAGTAAGGGATATGAAAAAATGAAAAAAAAAATCTATTAAAGATGTCAAAATATTATTCAGAGGAAAGTTTCAAAATGTTATGACATATATTCTTACAAAATTGTTTCTTCTTAAATTATAATTTAAACATTTGCCCTGTTTTTTGTTTTTTTTAATTTACTGAAAATCCAACATGAATGATATTTCCATGGTAACCATGAAATGTCATCAAACTCTTCACCATTAAATTGTTACTGTATATATGTACATATGTGTGTTTGGGTAGGCGGGTGCATGTATGTGTGTGTGTGTGGGTAGGCGGGTGCATGCATGTGTGTGGGTAGGCGGGTGCATGTATGTGAGAGTGTGTGGGTAGGCAGGTGCATGTATGTGAGTGTGTGTGGGTAGGCGGGTGCATGTGTGTGTGTGTGGGTAGGCGGGTGCATGTATGTGTGTGGGTAGGCGGGTGCATGTATGTGAGTGTGTGTGGGTAGGCGGGTGTATGTATGTGTGTGTGTGGGTAGGCGGGTGAATGTATGTGAGTGTGTGTGGGTAGGCGGGTGCATGTATGTGAGTGTGTGTGGGTAGGTGGGTGCATGTATGTGAGTGTGTGTGGGTAGGTGGGTGCATGTATGTGTGTGTGGGTAGGCGGGTGCATGTATGTGAGTGTGTGTGGGTAGGCGGGTGCATGTATGTGAGTGTGTGTGGGTAGGTGGGTGCATGTATGTGAGTGTGTGTGGGTAGGTGGGTGCATGTATGTGTGTGTGTGGGTAGGCGGGTGCATGTATGTGAGTGTGTGTGGGTAGGCGGGTGCATGTATGAGCATGCTGAGCAGTTGTTTTTTTTTAAACTGGGAATTAGTGTTTATCTCAAGAAATTTGAGGTTTCTTAAATGTTGCTAATTTTTACAGAGTGAATCCTGAGATTCGAACACTACCTTTTACAAGTATGTATGAAATGTCACGCCAGAGCAAGGTTGGAATTATGGTAGTTAGTAATTCTGCAGCGTTCAATTACCTGAACAACTCAGAGGAGAAGTTGGAGAGGAGGATACTAGCCACCATAAATGCTCACAAGGAAGAGTTGATTGTGGACTCAACAGAACATGCCATTGACAAGGTTAGCTTTGTTGACTTGTGAGATGACGTAATCTGGACTAGCTTTGTTGACTTGTGAGATGACATAATCTGGACTAGCTTTGTTGACTTGTGAGATGACATAATCTGGACTAGCTTTGTTGACTTGTGAGATGACATAATCTGGACTAGCTTTGTTGACTTGTGAGATGACATAATCTGGACTAGCTTTGTTGACTTGTGAGATGACATAATCTGGACTAGCTTTGTTGACTTGTGAGATGACATAATCTGGACTAGCTTTGTTGACTTGTGAGATGACATAATCTGGACTAGCTTTGTTGACTTGTGAGATGACATAATCTGGATTAGCTTTGTTGACTTGTGAGATGACGTAATCTGGACTAGCTTTGTTGACTTGTGAGATGACATAATCTGGACTAGCTTTGTTGACTTGTGAGATGACATAATCTGGACTAGCTTTGTTGACTTGTGAGATGACATAATCTGGACAATTTTCAATGCTGTTTCAGCATTGTAAATGTTAACATCATGATCATCATCAAGTGCCATGCCAACAAGTGTGGGCGGTCATGGTTCGCCATCTGATATGATCACCAGATCTTTGTAGTATTCCTACAGAGCTGTGCATGTGGGCATCTCATAGAAAAATATTTGTATATGCAGAAATGTGATATGCATGACGGGAAGAAAATGAAGGAAGAGAATTAGGAAGAGAAGTGGAAGGTGAATGAGAAGAAGAAGGAGGAGAAGGAGAAGAAAGAAAAGAGCAGGAGGTAGAGTATGGATCATTCAGTCCATAAGTGTTTGGATTCCCTCCTCTGTATTGCCCTCAGCATGTAGTGGCCAATAACACCAGTTCTGTATAGTTTTAATTTTCTTCTTCAGTCCCCTGCATAGTGCTGCTGTCTGGTTAAACCTCATCTGTTTTATATTTTTGTAGTCTGGTTAAGGATGCAGATTGACAATCATTGCTTCATTCATTTAATCATCAAGCCTCTCTGATGACATTAAGTTTATCAGCGCAGTCCATTGCTTGTCCACTTTTCACAGGAAGTCTACCAGTGTGTTTATTTTCTCTGACTTCACTTATCCTGGCACAAAAATAAAGCTGATTTTTGTCAGACTTGTGCTTATGTTATTTCCACCTCATACTCCTTCTTTGTTGGCTTATTATTATTATTATTATTATTATTATTATTATTATTATTATTATTATTATTATTATTATTATTATTATTATTATTATTATTATTATTGTGCAATACCATGTTATGAACAGAACTAACTATGTCACTCAACAATTTGGTTTCTAGTGTCTATTCATAAGTCGTTTCCTTTCATGCTGATATCTGACTTACTAGTCTGTATGAAGTTCATGGCATGAAACCAAACATGCAACAGCAGAGATGAACAGGTAAGCAGCTCATCATTTAACTGCTTTCATCAGGATAAGTAAATAAGAGCTGACCAATACCTGGCTCCACTTCCAAGTGGTTGTCCTAGAACAGACGACCTGGCAACGTATGGCACGTGCCGTTAATGCACGTTGAGTGAACTGAAATACAGTATATGATCTCATTTTAAAATTCAATTAAATCTTTAAAATTAGTCTTCTTTTTTTAAAAGTTGCATATCCTTTACAGGACGTTGCAGTCAACACCAGCATTTTACTGTCGCTGTTGATGTATTGGCAAGTTTTACGTTCAGTAGTTTGCCATTGCTTTCTCAACGACCGGCTCCCATACCAACACCAGCGCGACATGGTCTGCTACTAAATCGGTCACCACTGTGTTTCGAACGCGGGCAAGCGATATTACGAATCACGTCCGTAACGTTACCACCACGGAGACTGGCGTCTTGTTTCTACATCCCTTCAAACCAAAACTGACATTGAAAGTGAGAATGTATGACTTGATGCAAACTGAGTATGGAGCAATAATGCCTGACCTTGATGAAGTTCTATTTCCATCCTATCCTCCCCATCTCACCTGATTATCATTCCTCCCCCCCCCCCCCCCCAGTACCAACTCTATAGTACTCTCATATTTGTGCCAGTACAGTTATTGGGCTATTTTTCTTTTTTTTTGGTCGCAAATCCTTTGCAGGACATTGCGATCAACCCCAGGTTGAGGTCAACATGGCTGGATGGATATGTGCTCTTGCTCTTAAACTTCCGGTGTGCTGATGCTGTGGTAGTGGGTTCAACCCCTATACTGGTCAGATGGACTAAAATGTTGACTTCTCATCCTTGAGTTGGGGATGCAAATTACAAGTACCTCAGAAGTCAGAGTGCGAGGGACACTGGTAATAGGGAAAGCTAATCCACATACAAAAATCAGTCTAGTGCATTAGAAATAGTAGCATGTGTATGGACTTTCAAGATTTGAACACAAATGAACATGAGTTAAACAATTGTGGACTTCAGTTGGCTCACTGAGTGACTTATTGTGGACTTCAGTTGGCTCACTGAGTGACTTTGCAACATTACTTCAGCACCGCGCTACAAAATGGTTACTGGACTCTGTCCCAGAAGCAGGCTCTATCATCGCATATATAAAATGAAACAAGAAGATATGTTAAGATCCTGTGGAGAAACAACAAGCACAAAAAACATGAGCATATCTTACAAGGACCTCTGACCAGGTAAACAGAAACTGCAGAGAGAAAAATGAATAAAAATATTATAACAATGGCTAACAGAAGTCACAATAAATATATTATTTTAAAAAGGAGAGTTTAAAAGTGAGAGGATTGCTTTCATTGCACCAGGTTTTATCCCATATGGCTCAGTCTCTTTCCACAGAGCAGTTCTCCAAAAGTGACAATAGAGGAACTCCTTAGCTTCAATGACAACTGTCTGGAGTCTCCATGAAAATTACACTCATGAGCTGAATGAGTCTGGGAATAATCCCATGACCTTTAGAGCACAAGGCAGACAGCTTAACCAGGTTGCCATGAGACATTCCTCCCCCCCCCCCCCCCCATTCATTAAAACATGCCAAATAGGTCAGACATTCCATTTGTAACTTCCTTTATCAAGAAGAACTCAAACATGACAAATGATAAAATTATGATACATGATACCACAATATGAACTGCGCTGGTAATGTCAGGTGCATGGTCACATTCATGTGTTGTTTTTTTTTGCGCTCGCTTGCTTTGAACTCAAGCCTAGTCCATACATACTACTTCTAGTAGCACTGGACTGAATTTTGTGTGTAGATGAGCTTTCCCTATTACCAGTGTCCCTCGCCATCAGGCCAACCCACTCCCACTTCAGAAATATTTGTAATTTACGTTCCCTAGTCAAAGACGAGAAGTCAACATTTTAATCCTACTGACCCTTGTAGGGGTTGAACCCCCCTACTTCAGCATCAGCACACCGAATGTTTAAGAATGAGGGATCTTATCCATTCAGCCTGCTGACCTGAAAATGAATGTTTGATACTGAGACTCATTGCCTGCTAAGTGAGGGAACAGATTTGCCATCTATTCCACCGTTCAGGCCTGCAAACTGTAATAGCCCTATAACATCACAGATCCATAGCAAGAACCTGCTCCAGGACAAAGTGTATATATAGCCCTGCAGTTTGGTTGAGAAGTGGGGAAGCAAACCCAGTCGGAATACATGCCTAGCTAAGGTTGAATAATTTGACAGAATGTCTAAGTGACTAAATTACGTCTGCCATTTTAAACGTGACAGTGGTTTGGACAGAACAGTGATTCAAGGCATGGTTCCTGGAAGGAAAGGCAGGAGTTGACAAGTATGGAGATGGACACGGAGCATTGCAAATATGTGGGGCAAGTATCGAGATGACACAGAACATTGCAGATATGTGGGGCAAGTATAGAGATGGACACAGAACATTGCAGATATGTGAGGCAAGTATCGAGATGGACACACAACATTGCAGATATGTGGGGCAAGTATCGAGATGGACACGGAACATTGCAGATATCTGGGGCATGTATGGAGATGGACACGGAACATTGCAGATATCTGGGGCATGTATGGAGATGGACATGGAACATTGCAGATATGTGGGGCATGTATGGAGATGGACACAGAACATTGCAGATATGTGGGGCAAGTATCGAGATGGACACGGAACATTGCAGATATGTGGGGCATGTATGGAGATGGACACGGAACATTGCAGATATGTGGGGCATGTATGGAGATGGACACAGAACATTGCAGATATGTGGGGCATGTATTGAGATGGACACAGAACATTGCAGATATGTGGGGGAATGTATGGACATGGACACAGAACATTGCAGATATGTGGGGCAAGTATCGAGATGGACACAGAACATTGCAGATATGTGGGGCAAGTATCGAGATGGACACAGAACATTGCAGATATGTGGGGCAAGTATCGAGATGGACACAGAACATTGCAAATATGTGGGACAAGTATAGATACGGACACAGAGCATTGCAAATATGTGGGGCAAGTATCGAGATGGACACAGAACATTGCAGATATGTGGGGCAAGTATCGAGATGGACACAGAACATTGCAGATATGTGGGGCATGTATGGAGATGGACACGGAACATTGCAGATATGTGGGGCATGTATGGAGATGGACACAGAACATTGCAGATATGTGGGGCATGTATGGAGATGGACACGGAACATTGCAGATATGTTGGGCATGTATAGAGATGGACACAGAACATTGCAGATATGTTGGGCATAAAGATGCATGAGACAGGAAATCTGGCAAAGGACCAAGGATCATGGATCTGCTACATGATGATGATGACACAGCTATGATGGTTGGCTGTAAACATACACAATTCACCCAGAATTATTTTAAGGGTGGACAAGATCTAATGAGAAGGAAAAGATAATGTGCATGCTCAAATGCAGGTTAGATTTCATTCCACAATGTGGTAGCGATTTTAATTTGCAATTGTTTTTATTGTCCTTGCTATCTACTTGTCTCTAATTGTTTTCTTTTCCACTGTAAAATTGCCAGTCACTTATTCGTGCCCTAATGAATGTCCATTTATCTTTTGAAATAAATACACAGCAAATATATAGCAAATATACATGTTATTTTTAATTCAAGTTTTGAGTAAGAAAAGGGCCCTTTTTTACACCTTAAGGGCACAGGGCATATTGTGCTAGATGCATATTTGTATAGACCAATCAGAACTCGGTGTGTGATGTGGTACTAGAAGAACTCGGTGTGTGATGTGGTGCTAGAAGAACTCGGTGTGTGATGTGGTGCTAGACCCATATTTGTATAGACCAATCAGAACTCAGTGTGTGATGTGGTGCTAGAAGAACTCAGTGTGTGATGTGGTGCTAGACCCATATTTGTATAGACCAATCAGAACTCGGTGTGTGATGTGGTGCTAGAAGAACTCAGTGTGTGATGTGGTGCTAGACCCATATTTGTATAGACCAATCAGAACTTAGTGTGTGATGTGGTGCTAGACCCATATTTGTATAGACCAATCAGAACTCGGTGTGTGATGTGGTGCTAGACCCATATTTGTATAGACCAATCAGAACTTAGTGTGTGATGTGGTGCTAGACCCATATTTGTATAGACCAATCAGAACTTAGTGTGTGATGTGGTGCTAGACTCATATTTGTATAGACCAATCAGAACTTAGTGTGTGATGTGGTGCTAGACCCATATTTGTATAGACCAATCAGAACTCTGTGTGTGATGTGGTGCTAGACCCATATTTGTATAGACCAATCAGAACTCAGTGTGTGATATGGTGCTAGACCCATATTTGTATAGACCAATCAGAACTCGGTGTGTGATGTGGTGCTAGACCCATATTTGTATAGACCAATCAGAACTCGGTGTGTGATATGGTGCTAGACCCATATTTGTATAGACCAATCAGAACTCGGTGTGTGATGTGGTGCTAGACCCACATTTCTATAGACCAATCAGAACTCAGTGTGTGATATGGTGCTAGACCCATATTTGTATAGACCAATCAGAACTCAGTGTGTGATATGGTGCTAGACCCATATTTGTATAGACCAATCAGAACTTAGTGTGTGATGTGGTGCTAGACCCACATTTGTATAGACCAATCAGAACTCAGTGTGTGATATGGTGCTAGACCCATATTTGTATAGACCAATCAGAACTCAGTGTGTGATATGGTGCTAGACCCATATTTGTATAGACCAATCAGAACTTAGTGTGTGATGTGGTGCTAGACCCACATTTGTATAGACCAATCAGAACTCAGAGTGTGATATGGTGCTAGACCCATATTTGTATAGACCAATCAGAACTTAGTGTGTGATGTGGTGCTAGACCCACATTTGTATAGACCAATCAGAACTCGGTGTGTGATGTGGTGCTAGACCCATATTTGTATAGACCAATCAGAACTCAGTGTGTGATATGGTGCTAGACCCATATTTGTATAGACCAATCAGAACTTAGTGTGTGATGTGGTGCTAGACCCACATTTGTATAGACCGATCAGAACTCGGTGTGTGATGTGGTGCTAGACCCATATTTGTATAGACCAATCAGAACTTAGTGTGTGATGTGGTGCTAGACCCACATTTGTATAGACCAATCAGAGCTCAGTGTGTGATATGGTGCTAGACCCATATTTCTATAGACCAATCAGAACTCAGTGGGTGATGTGTTCAGTATCACACTGGCCAACTTTACTTCCCAAGATATTTCCTGGTGCTCACTTTAGGCTGGCTCAGCCTGATCCCCCAGCAGTTTGGTCATGGAAAGATCCCACCTCAGGGGAGATATGAAACCTGAATCACCATGCCACAGGTGAGTGCACTAAGCACTACAACTTCCATGCTTGGCATTGTATAGTGTGTATTTTTAATGACTGTGGGGTTTTTGAAAATATTGCCGTTCCAAGTTTTGTATTCACCCTCTGTGGAGTTCTTCCAACATAAAAGGTAAATTTTTGTTGTTTAATGTTGCATATCCCTTACAGGACGTTGCAGTCAACACCAGCATTTTTCAGCTGCTTTTGATGTATTAGGCAAGTTTTTACGTTCAGTAGTTTGCCATTGCTTTCTGAACGACCAGCTCCCATACCAACATGTTATAACCTGGTAAGCAGCACACGAACCGCTTTCGCAAGCCTTTGGCCACGGATATTAAAAATACACTCTGTACAAGTGTTGTTTGTTGTCTCTTCCTACTAGATGATTCAGTCAGATGGCAAATTTGCTCTTCTCATGGATGGCCCGGCAGCACATTATATGTCTACCAAGGAGCCCTGTGATAAGATGGTGATTGGGGATCCGCTGGGGTTTCACACTTACGGCCTTGCATGTAGAAATGACACAGATATTTGTGACAAGCTCTCCACTGAGATACTCGCAATGTGGGAAAATGGACAACTTCCAGCGTAAGATTTCTGTAACCTATGTACTGTCTTAGAATACATATAACAATATAATGCAATATTACAAAACTGATAATACAATACAATACAATGTAATGTAATGTAATATTATATTATATTATATTATATTATATTATATTATATATGCAATGCAATGCGAAACAACAAAATGCAATACAAAATAATATAATATGTAACATAATACAGTAATATTCAGTACAGTAGCCTACTACACTGTTAAATACTATCATCATCATCATCATGTGCCATGCCGATAAGTTATATTTCGCCATCTCACGTGATCACCAGAATCATGGATCAGCTCTGTGTTCTTGTCTTTACCATATCCCATGGCCAAGCCACCCAGATATTTGCTTCTCTGCCTTCTCCTTGTTTTGTTCCCCTCAATCTTGCCAGTTATCACCAAGTTCTATTTATTTCTTCTCATAATGTATCCAAAAAATTGTGACTGTCTACATTTAATTTCTCAAATCAGTTTACAGTTTTTATTTGCTCATTGGTTTTTTCTGTCTGCCCATGGTATTCTTTGCATTCTCCCCTGAAACCACATTTCTACTGCCATTAGATGTTTTTCAGCTTGTCTGTTCATCATCCACGTTTCACATCCATACAAAAGCACAGGTTCTATTAACACTTTTTTTCTGTGCTCGCTCACTGTGAACTCAAGCATAGTCCGTACACATTACTTCTAGTAGTGCTGGACTGAATTATGTGTGTGGATTAGGTTTCCCTATTAACAGTGTCCCTCGCCATCAGGCGAACCCACTCCAACTTCAAAGGTACTTGTAATTTATGTCCCCAAGTCAAGGATGACAAGTCAACATTTTAGTCCAACTGTCCGGTGTAGGGGTTGAACCACTTACCTCGGCATCAGCACACCGAATGTTTGAGAATACATGTTCTTATCCATTCGGCCATGCTGACCTGCCTATTAACACTTCATCACTATATTTCTTGCTGAAGTTGACATCTTTTATTAGTCAGAATGTTTTCCATCTTGCAAAAAAGCTACCTTTGCCATGGCGATTCTTGTTCCACCTCTTGAAGTGAGGTTCCACCAAGGGTGATCAAGTTATCATTTGTTTTATTTAATATCTTTATATTAGTCTTTCCCCAGTTAATTTTTAGATGTAATTATTGTGACATCCTATCAAGTGTTTTTAGTTTATCTTGCATCTGCTTTTGTATGTAGGAGAGGAAGGCAGTGTTTTCAGCAAAGTCCAAATCCTAAAGCTTCTTTGAGTCCATTGAATTCCAGTTATGGTAGTATTTAAATGTTCTCTTCATAATCCAGTTTCACGTCAATAAGAACAGTAAAGGTAATAAAAGGTATTCCTGTCACACTCCTGTTCTTATGTATCCATTAGTTTTCCTCTATGAAGAACTCTGCATTTAATCTCTGTATATGTTGCCTTTATTAAGTTACAGATTTTATGCTTCCAAATGGATATGCTATCAATGCTGTCAACAGCATTTTCATTGCCCACAAATCTAATAAAACATGGCAAATAATGCTTTGTTCTATTATTATTTGTAGTGTGGCTCACTGCAGGAACTGTTTGGATGGAAGAGTGCCTGTTCAGTCCTCAGTTGTTTGTCAATGGCATCTCTTAATCCACACTACTAACAAATCAAACATTCTTTTGTTTCATAGCAGATATATATT
Organism: Cepaea hortensis; assembly: GCA_963921405.1. NCBI lineage: Eukaryota > Metazoa > Mollusca > Gastropoda > Stylommatophora > Helicidae > Cepaea > Cepaea hortensis. The sequence goes on from CAWUFQ010000391.1 coordinate 35,691, forward strand.
TACTGAAATTGTGACTTTATAATATTACCTTAACCATATTATAATTAGGTCTTCAATACCACTAAAATCTGGTCACTTCAAGAAACATTCTGAACATTGTAATTAGTATCAAGCAAAAATATTAAAACAGTTTGTTTTGTATCAACTATTTGCCAGTCTTGTGGGGTTTGGAGGTAGTCAACGCAGTTCTACAATCCTGACATGCTGGGTTCGAAATCAGCTGCAGACAATTTGTTGTTAAAAATGGATCTTGTAATTAAATATTTACTACAAATACTAACAACTGTTTGTTTTGTATCAGTTATTTGCCAGTTTGGCTGTTCATGTGTATCCATTTCTTTTTATGTTTTTAGCTTTAGAAAACAGTGGTTTCACAGAGGATGTCTGGAAAATCGGCCCAAAAGTTATGTATTTGAAGGTTTACCTTTCTTTGATACTTTTGGCGGAGAGCCTGATGCCATCATGCCACTGATAATAACTGTGAAAAGATTTTCAGCAGCATTCATCATTCTCACCATTGGGATTATCCTTGCTGCAATTGTATTGGTCATTGAAATTGTCTGGGCACGAAAGAGAGGTACTGCGGTAAGTTACATTTTACATTTCTTGTTCTTCATTGTGTTGCATTTACACTAATTATATCCTATTCAGCCCTTCTGGATTATAATTGGGATATGTATTATCTCTTGCCCCTCTTTTGTATATCCATCTTGAAGTTGCAGAGGGGTGTCACTAACATTAGCTCCATTCATGAATTGAGGGTGAAGAATGACCATGCACATCAATGCAGTCTTTGAGGGGAAGAGAGGAGACATTACAACCAACTCCTCATGGGAATAATGAGTATACTTAAAGATGGCTGCTGCATCAGAGGACTTAGTGCGCTTTTAAATACCCAATGTGCAAGAATTTTTATCATGATAACATAACATAACAAAATATTGACAGATTTTCAATAAGGACTTAAATTATTAGTGTTTTACTTGGCAATATTGGTCCCTAAAGACCCTCCAGTATTTAACGTCTATTTTTGATATTGTGTATCTATAAGTCTGTGTACTAGAAGAGCAATCATGTTCATAAAGGCTCTGTGACTCTTGCTTACATATCCAAATTCTATACTGGTCTATGCGGACACAGCCACACAAGTAAATCTTGTAAACATGTTACCATGCTGGTCTATGCGGACACAGCCACACAAGTAAATCTGGTAAACATGTTACCATGCTGGTCTATGCAGACACAGCCACACAAGTAAATCTGGTAAACATGTTACCATGCTGGTCTATGCAGACACAGCCACACAAGTAAATCTGGTAAACATGTTACCATGCTGGTCTATGCGGACACAGCCACACTATTCGTTCTAGTTAAATGTGTAAAATGTGTTCCTATGAGTAATTTATATTTATCTCTGTGTGAGAAAGTAGGAGAGAACCTGAAGACAGAAAATCTAAAAAAGACTGTTGGATTCATACAAGAGACAACATTGCAGTTGTAAGCATATTTCAGGCGAACGAAAGAAGAAGAAGAAGAAGACCAATTAGAACTTGGACATCTCTGCTATAATAAGGGCAGAGTAATGTTGACTGATGATTGGACAGAAGTTACTCAACTATAGATTTTTTAATGGCATAGCTAAATGTAGCATCGTGGATACATAACTATTCCAAAGTTTATATTTGACTACACCAACCACAAAGATCAGCTACAGTACACTGCCAAGACACAAGGCCAATGCCACAGTTCTTCATTGAGGCATCCATGTCTCTTATATTATTATAAGAATATTCTCCCGGCTGTTGTGTTGGGAGGACAGATTAATTTCATCATAAGTCTCATCCCTGATGTAGCAGAACAGATTTATCTCATCATGATAGGAATCTCATCCTTAATGTAGGAGGACAGATTGCAATCATTATGATAAGTCTCCTCCCTAATGTAGGAGGACAGATTACTTTCATCAATGATAGTCTCCTCCCTGATGTAGGAGGACAGATTACTTTCATCAATGACAGTCTTCTCCCTGATGTAGGAGGACAGATTACTTTCATCAATGACAGTCTCCTCCCTGATGTAGGAGGACAGATTACTTTCATCATGACAGTCTCCTTCCTGATGTAGGAGGACAGATTACTTTTGTCATGATAGTCTCCTCCCTGATGTAGGAGGACAGATTACTTTCATCAATGAGTCTCCTCCCTGATGTAGGAGGACAGATTACTTTCATCATGACAGTCTCCTCCCTGATGTAGGAGGACAGATTACTTTCATCATGATAGTCTCCTCCCTGATGTAGGAGGACAGATTACTTTCATCATGACAGTCTCCTCCCTGATGTAGGAGGACAGATTACTTTCATCATGACAGTCTCCTCCCTGATGTAGGAGGACAGATTACTTTCATCATGACAGTCTCCTCCCTGATGTAGGAGGACAGATTACTTTCATCATGACAGTCTCCTCCCTGATGTAGGAGGACAGATTACTTTTGTCATGATAGTCTCCTCCCTGATGTAGGAGGACAGATTACTTTCATCATGACAGTCTCCTCCCTGATGTAGGAGGACAGATTACTTTCATCATGACAGTCTCCTCCCTGATGTAGGAGGACAGATTACTTTCATCATGACAGTCTCCTCCCTGATGTAGGAGGACAGATTACTTTCATCATGACAGTCTCCTCCCTGATGTAGGAGGACAGATTACTTTCATCATGACAGTCTCCTCCCTGATGTAGGAGGACAGATTACTTTCATCATGACAGTCTCCTCCCTGATGTAGGAGGACAGATTACTTTTGTCATGATAGTCTCCTCCCTGATGTAGGAGGACAGATTACTTTTGTCATGATAGTCTTCTCCCTGATGTAGGAGGACAGATTACTTTCATCATGATAGTCTCCTCCCTGATGTAGGAGGACAGATTACTTTTGTCATGATAGTCTCCTCCCTGATGTAGGAGGACAGATTACTTTCATCATGATAGTCTCCTCCCTGATGTAGGAGGACAGATTACTTTCATCATGACAGTCTCCTCCCTGATGTAGGAGGACAGATTACTTTCATCAATGACAGTCTCCTCCCTGATGTAGGAGGACAGATTACTTTCATCAATGAGTCTCCTCCCTGATGTAGGAGGACAGATTACTTTCATCATGATAGTCTCCTCCCTGATGTAGGAGGACAGATTACTTTCATCATGACAGTCTCCTCCCTAATGTAGGAGGACAGATTACTTTCATCAATGACAGTCTCCTACCTGATGTAGGAGGACAGATTACTTTTGTCATGATAGTCTCCTCCCTGATGTAGGAGGACAGATTACTTTTGTCATGATAGTCTCCTCCCTGATGTAGGAGGACAGATTACTTTCATCAATGAGTCTCCTCCCTGATGTAGGAGGACAGATTACTTTTGTCATGATAGTCTCCTCCCTGATGTAGGAGGACAGATTACTTTCATCAATGAGTCTCCTCCCTGATGTAGGAGGACAGATTACTTTCATCAATGACAGTCTCCTCCCTGATGTAGGAGGACAGATTACTTTCATCAATGACAGTCTCCTCCCTGATGTAGGAGGACAGATTACTTTTGTCATGATAGTCTCCTCCCTGATGTAGGAGGACAGATTACTTTCATCAATGAGTCTCCTCCCTGATGTAGGAGGACAGATTACTTTCATCATGACAGTCTCCTCCCTGATGTAGGAGGACAGATTACTTTCATCAATGACAGTCTCCTCCCTGATGTAGGAGGACAGATTACTTTCATCATGACAGTCTCCTCCCTGATGTAGGAGGACAGATTACTTTCATCAATGACAGTCTCCTCCCTGATGTAGGAGGACAGATTACTTTCATCATGACAGTCTCCTCCCTGATGTAGGAGGACAGATTACTTTCATCAATGACAGTCTCCTCCCTGATATAGGAGGACAGATTACTTTTGTCATGATAGTCTCCTCCCTGATGTAGGAGGACAGATTACTTTCATCAATGAGTCTCCTCCCTGATGTAGGAGGACAGATTACTTTCATCATGACAGTCTCCTCCCTGATGTAGGAGGACAGATTACTTTCATCATGACAGTCTCCTCCCTGATGTAGGAGGACAGATTACTTTCATCATGACAGTCTCCTTCCTGATGTAGGAGGACAGATTACTTTCATCATGACAGTCTCCTTCCTGATGTAGGAGGACAGATTACTTTCATCATGACAGTCTCCTCCCTGATGTAGGAGGACAGATTACTTTCATCATGACAGTCTCCTCCCTGATGTAGGAGGACAGATTACTTTCATCATGACAGTCTCCTTCCTGATGTAGGAGGACAGATTACTTTTGTCATGATAGTCTCCTCCCTGATGTAGGAGGACAGATTACTTTCATCAATGAGTCTCCTCCCTGATGTAGGAGGACAGATTACTTTCATCATGACAGTCTCCTCCCTGATGTAGGAGGACAGATTACTTTTATCATGACAGTCTCCTCCCTGATGTAGGAGGACAGATTACTTTCATCAATGACAGTCTCCTCCCTGATGTAGGAGGACAGATTACTTTCATCATGACAGTCTCCTCCCTGATGTAGGAGGACAGATTACTTTCATCATGACAGTCTCCTCCCTGATGTAGGAGGACAGATTACTTTTGTCATGATAGTCTCCTCCCTGATGTAGGAGGACAGATTACTTTCATCATGATAGTCTCCTCCCTGATGTAGGAGGACAGATTACTTTCATCATGACAGTCTCCTCCCTGATGTAGGAGGACAGATTACTTTTATCATGACAGTCTCCTCCCTGATGTAGGAGGACAGATTACTTTCATCATGACAGTCTCCTCCCTGATGTAGGAGGACAGATTACTTTCATCATGACAGTCTCCTCCCTGATGTAGGAGGACAGATTACTTTCATCATGACAGTCTCCTCCCTGATGTAGGAGGACAGATTACTTTCATCAATGACAGTCTCCTCCCTGATGTAGGAGGACAGATTACTTTCATCATGACAGTCTCCTCCCTGATGTAGGAGGACAGATTACTTTCATCATGACAGTCTCCTCCCTGATGTAGGAGGACAGATTACTTTCATCAATGACAGTCTCCTCCCTGATGTAGGAGGACAGATTACTTTTGTCATGATAGTCTTCTCCCTGATGTAGGAGGACAGATTACTTTCATCATGATAGTCTCCTCCCTGATGTAGGAGGACAGATTACTTTCATCATGACAGTCTCCTCCCTGATGTAGGAGGACAGATTACTTTCATCAATGACAGTCTCCTCCCTGATGTAGGAGGACAGATTACTTTCATCAATGAGTCTCCTCCCTGATGTAGGAGGACAGATTACTTTCATCATGATAGTCTCCTCCCTGATGTAGGAGGACAGATTACTTTCATCAATGACAGTCTCCTCCCTGATGTAGGAGGACAGATTACTTTCATCATGATAGTCTCCTCCCTGATGTAGGAGGACAGATTACTTTCATCATGATAGTCTCCTCCCTGATGTAGGAGGACAGATTACTTTCATCATGATAGTCTCCTCCCTGATGTAGGAGGACAGATTACTTTCATCAATGATAGTCTCCTCCCTGATGTAGGAGGACAGATTACTTTTGTCATGATAGTCTCCTCCCTGATGTAGGAGGACAGATTACTTTTGTCATGATAGTCTCCTTCCTGATGTAGGAGGACAGATTACTTTCATCAATGAGTCTCCTCCCTGATGTAGGAGGACAGATTACTTTTGTCATGATAGTCTCCTCCCTGATGTAGGAGGACAGATTACTTTCATCAATGAGTCTCCTCCCTGATGTAGGAGGACAGATTACTTTCATCAATGACAGTCTCCTCCCTGATGTAGGAGGACAGATTACTTTCATCAATGACAGTCTCCTCCCTGATGTAGGAGGACAGATTACTTTTGTCATGATAGTCTCCTCCCTGATGTAGGAGGACAGATTACTTTCATCAATGAGTCTCCTCCCTGATGTAGGAGGACAGATTACTTTCATCATGACAGTCTCCTCCCTGATGTAGGAGGACAGATTACTTTCATCAATGACAGTCTCCTCCCTGATGTAGGAGGACAGATTACTTTCATCATGACAGTCTCCTCCCTGATGTAGGAGGACAGATTACTTTCATCAATGACAGTCTCCTCCCTGATGTAGGAGGACAGATTACTTTCATCATGACAGTCTCCTCCCTGATGTAGGAGGACAGATTACTTTCATCAATGACAGTCTCCTCCCTGATGTAGGAGGACAGATTACTTTTGTCATGATAGTCTCCTCCCTGATGTAGGAGGACAGATTACTTTCATCAATGAGTCTCCTCCCTGATGTAGGAGGACAGATTACTTTCATCATGACAGTCTCCTCCCTGATGTAGGAGGACAGATTACTTTCATCATGACAGTCTCCTCCCTGATGTAGGAGGACAGATTACTTTCATCATGACAGTCTCCTTCCCTGATGTAGGAGGACAGATTACTTTCATCATGACAGTCTCCTCCCTGATGTAGGAGGACAGATTACTTTCATCATGACAGTCTCCTCCCTGATGTAGGAGGACAGATTACTTTCATCATGACAGTCTCCTCCCTGATGTAGGAGGACAGATTACTTTCATCATGACAGTCTCCTCCCTGATGTAGGAGGACAGATTACTTTCATCAATGACAGTCTCCTCCCTGATGTAGGAGGACAGATTACTTTCATCATGACAGTCTCCTCCCTGATGTAGGAGGACAGATTACTTTCATCATGACAGTCTCCTCCCTGATGTAGGAGGACAGATTACTTTCATCATGACAGTCTCCTCCCTGATGTAGGAGGACAGATTACTTTCATCATGACAGTCTCCTCCCTGATGTAGGAGGACAGATTACTTTCATCATGACAGTCTCCTCCTCCCTGATGTAGGAGGACAGATTACTTTCATCATGACAGTCTCCTCCCTGATGTAGGAGGACAGATTACTTTCATCAATGACAGTCTCCTCCCTGATGTAGGAGGACAGATTACTTTCATCAATGACAGTCTCCTCCCTGATGTAGGAGGACAGATTACTTTCATCAATGACAGTCTCCTCCCTGATGTAGGAGGACAGATTACTTTCATCATGATAGTCTCCTCCCTGATGTAGGAGGACAGATTACTTTCATCAATGACAGTCTCCTCCCTGATGTAGGAGGACAGATTACTTTCATCATGACAGTCTCCTCCCTGATGTAGGAGGACAGATTACTTTCATCATGACAGTCTCCTCCCTGATGTAGGAGGACAGATTACTTTCATCATGACAGTCTCCTCCCTGATGTAGGAGGACAGATTACTTTCATCATGACAGTCTCCTCCCTGATGTAGGAGGACAGATTACTTTCATCATGACAGTCTCCTCCCTGATGTAGGAGGACAGATTACTTTCATCATGACAGTCTCCTTCCCTGATGTAGGAGGACAGATTACTTTCATCATAGTCTCCTCCCTGATGTAGGAGGACAGATTACTTTCATCAATGAAGTCTCCTCCCTGATGTAGGAGGACAGATTACTTTCATCAATGACAGTCTCCTCCCTGATGTAGGAGGACAGATTACTTTCATCATGACAGTCTCCTCCCTGATGAGGAGGACAGATTACTTTCATCATGACAGTCTCCTCCCTGATGTAGGAGGACAGATTACTTTCATCATGACAGTCTCCTCCCTGATGTAGGAGGACAGATTACTTTCATCATGACAGTCTCCTCCCTGATGTAGGAGGACAGATTACTTTCATCATGACAGTCTCCTCCCTGATGTAGGAGGACAGATTACTTTCATCATGACAGTCTCCTCCCTGATGTAGGAGGACAGATTACTTTCATCATGACAGTCTCCTCCCTGATGTAGGAGGACAGATTACTTTCATCATGACAGTCTCCTCCCTGATGTAGGAGGACAGATTACTTTCATCATGACAGTCTCCTCCCTGATGTAGGAGGACAGATTACTTTCATCAATGACAGTCTCCTCCCTGATGTAGGAGGACAGATTACTTTCATCAATGACAGTCTCCTCCCTGATGTAGGAGGACAGATTACTTTCATCATGACAGTCTCCTCCCTGATGTAGGAGGACAGATTACTTTCATCATGACAGTCTCCTCCCTGATGTAGGAGGACAGATTACTTTCATCATGACAGTCTCCTCCCTGATGTAGGAGGACAGATTACTTTCATCATGACAGTCTCCTCCCTGATGTAGGAGGACAGATTACTTTCATCATGACAGTCTCCTCCCTGATGTAGGAGGACAGATTACTTTCATCATGACAGTCTCCTCCCTGATGTAGGAGGACAGATTACTTTCATCATGACAGTCTCCTCCCTGATGTAGGAGGACAGATTACTTTCATCATGACAGTCTCCTCCCTGATGTAGGAGGACAGATTACTTTCATCATGACAGTCTCCTCCCTGATGTAGGAGGACAGATTACTTTCATCATGACAGTCTCCTCCCTGATGTAGGAGGACAGATTACTTTCATCATGACAGTCTCCTCCCTGATGTAGGAGGACAGATTACTTTCATCATGATAGTCTCCTCCCTGATGTAGGAGGACAGATTACTTTCATCATGACAGTCTCCTCCCTGATGTAGGAGGACAGATTACTTTCATCATGACAGTCTCCTCCCTGATGTAGGAGGACAGATTACTTTCATCATGACAGTCTCCTCCCTGATGTAGGAGGACAGATTACTTTCATCATGACAGTCTCCTCCCTGATGTAGGAGGACAGATTACTTTCATCATGACAGTCTCCTCCCTGATGTAGGAGGACAGATTACTTTCATCAATGACAGTCTCCTCCCTGATGTAGGAGGACAGATTACTTTCATCATGACAGTCTCCTCCCTGATGTAGGAGGACAGATTACTTTCATCATGACAGTCTCCTCCCTGATGTAGGAGGACAGATTACTTTCATCATGACAGTCTCCTCCCTGATGTAGGAGGACAGATTACTTTCATCATGACAGTCTCCTCCCTGATGTAGGAGGACAGATTACTTTCATCATGACAGTCTCCTCCCTGATGTAGGAGGACAGATTACTTTCATCAATGACAGTCTCCTCCCTGATGTAGGAGGACAGATTACTTTCATCATGACAGTCTCCTCCCTGATGTAGGAGGACAGATTACTTTCATCATGACAGTCTCCTCCCTGATGTAGGAGGACAGATTACTTTCATCATGACAGTCTCCTCCCTGATGTAGGAGGACAGATTACTTTCATCATGACAGTCTCCTCCCTGATGTAGGAGGACAGATTACTTTCATCATGACAGTCTCCTCCCTGATGTAGGAGGACAGATTACTTTCATCATGACAGTCTCCTCCCTGATGTAGGAGGACAGATTACTTTCATCATGACAGTCTCCTCCCTGATGTAGGAGGACAGATTACTTTCATCATGACAGTCTCCTCCCTGATGTAGGAGGACAGATTACTTTCATCATGACAGTCTCCTCCCTGATGTAGGAGGACAGATTACTTTCATCATGACAGTCTCCTCCCTGATGTAGGAGGACAGATTACTTTCATCATGACAGTCTCCTCCCTGATGTAGGAGGACAGATTACTTTCATCATGACAGTCTCCTCCCTGATGTAGGAGGACAGATTACTTTCATCATGACAGTCTCCTCCCTGATGTAGGAGGACAGATTACTTTCATCATGACAGTCTCCTCCCTGATGTAGGAGGACAGATTACTTTCATCATGACAGTCTCCTCCCTGATGTAGGAGGACAGATTACTTTCATCATGACAGTCTCCTCCCTGATGTAGGAGGACAGATTACTTTCATCATGACAGTCTCCTCCCTGATGTAGGAGGACAGATTACTTTCATCATGACAGTCTCCTCCCTGATGTAGGAGGACAGATTACTTTCATCATGACAGTCTCCTCCCTGATGTAGGAGGACAGATTACTTTCATCATGACAGTCTCCTCCCTGATGTAGGAGGACAGATTACTTTCATCAATGACAGTCTCCTCCCTGATGTAGGAGGACAGATTACTTTCATCATGACAGTCTCCTCCCTGATGTAGGAGGACAGATTACTTTCATCATGACAGTCTCCTCCCTGATGTAGGAGGACAGATTACTTTCATCATGACAGTCTCCTCCCTGATGTAGGAGGACAGATTACTTTCATCATGACAGTCTCCTCCCTGATGTAGGAGGACAGATTACTTTCATCATGACAGTCTCCTCCCTGATGTAGGAGGACAGATTACTTTCATCATGACAGTCTCCTCCCTGATGTAGGAGGACAGATTACTTTCATCATGACAGTCTCCTCCCTGATGTAGGAGGACAGATTACTTTCATCATGACAGTCTCCTCCCTGATGTAGGAGGACAGATTACTTTCATCATGACAGTCTCCTCCCTGATGTAGGAGGACAGATTACTTTCATCATGACAGTCTCCTCCCTGATGTAGGAGGACAGATTACTTTCATCATGACAGTCTCCTCCCTGATGTAGGAGGACAGATTACTTTCATCATGACAGTCTCCTCCCTGATGTAGGAGGACAGATTACTTTCATCATGACAGTCTCCTCCCTGATGTAGGAGGACAGATTACTTTCATCATGACAGTCTCCTCCCTGATGTAGGAGGACAGATTACTTTCATCATGACAGTCTCCTCCCTGATGTAGGAGGACAGATTACTTTCATCATGACAGTCTCCTCCCTGATGTAGGAGGACAGATTACTTTCATCATGACAGTCTCCTCCCTGATGTAGGAGGACAGATTACTTTCATCATGACAGTCTCCTCCCTGATGTAGGAGGACAGATTACTTTCATCATGACAGTCTCCTCCCTGATGTAGGAGGACAGATTACTTTCATCAATGACAGTCTCCTCCCTGATGTAGGAGGACAGATTACTTTCATCAATGACAGTCTCCTCCCTGATGTAGGAGGACAGATTACTTTCATCATGACAGTCTCCTCCCTGATGTAGGAGGACAGATTACTTTCATCAATGACAGTCTCCTCCCTGATGTAGGAGGACAGATTACTTTCATCATGACAGTCTCCTCCCTGATGTAGGAGGACAGATTACTTTCATCAATGACAGTCTCCTCCCTGATGTAGGAGGACAGATTACTTTCATCATGACAGTCTCCTCCCTGATGTAGGAGGACAGATTACTTTCATCATGACAGTCTCCTCCCTGATGTAGGAGGACAGATTACTTTCATCATGACAGTCTCCTCCCTGATGTAGGAGGACAGATTACTTTCATCAATGACAGTCTCCTCCCTGATGTAGGAGGACAGATTACTTTCATCATGACAGTCTCCTCCCTGATGTAGGAGGACAGATTACTTTCATCATGACAGTCTCCTCCCTGATGTAGGAGGACAGATTACTTTCATCATGACAGTCTCCTCCCTGATGTAGGAGGACAGATTACTTTCATCATGACAGTCTCCTCCCTGATGTAGGAGGACAGATTACTTTCATCATGACAGTCTCCTCCCTGATGTAGGAGGACAGATTACTTTCATCATGACAGTCTCCTCCCTGATGTAGGAGGACAGATTACTTTCATCATGACAGTCTCCTCCCTGATGTAGGAGGACAGATTACTTTCATCATGACAGTCTCCTCCCTGATGTAGGAGGACAGATTACTTTCATCATGACAGTCTCCTCCCTGATGTAGGAGGACAGATTACTTTCATCATGACAGTCTCCTCCCTGATGTAGGAGGACAGATTACTTTCATCATGACAGTCTCCTCCCTGATGTAGGAGGACAGATTACTTTCATCATGACAGTCTCCTCCCTGATGTAGGAGGACAGATTACTTTCATCAATGACAGTCTCCTCCCTGATGTAGGAGGACAGATTACTTTCATCAATGACAGTCTCCTCCCTGATGTAGGAGGACAGATTACTTTCATCATGACAGTCTCCTCCCTGATGTAGGAGGACAGATTACTTTCATCATGACAGTCTCCTCCCTGATGTAGGAGGACAGATTACTTTCATCATGACAGTCTCCTCCCTGATGTAGGAGGACAGATTACTTTCATCATGACAGTCTCCTCCCTGATGTAGGAGGACAGATTACTTTCATCATGACAGTCTCCTCCCTGATGTAGGAGGACAGATTACTTTCATCAATGACAGTCTCCTCCCTGATGTAGGAGGACAGATTACTTTCATCATGACAGTCTCCTCCCTGATGTAGGAGGACAGATTACTTTCATCAATGACAGTCTCCTCCCTGATGTAGGAGGACAGATTACTTTCATCATGACAGTCTCCTCCCTGATGTAGGAGGACAGATTACTTTCATCATGACAGTCTCCTCCCTGATGTAGGAGGACAGATTACTTTCATCATGACAGTCTCCTCCCTGATGTAGGAGGACAGATTACTTTCATCATGACAGTCTCCTCCCTGATGTAGGAGGACAGATTACTTTCATCATGACAGTCTCCTCCCTGATGTAGGAGGACAGATTACTTTCATCATGACAGTCTCCTCCCTGATGTAGGAGGACAGATTACTTTCATCATGACAGTCTCCTCCCTGATGTAGGAGGACAGATTACTTTCATCATGACAGTCTCCTCCCTGATGTAGGAGGACAGATTACTTTCATCATGACAGTCTCCTCCCTGATGTAGGAGGACAGATTACTTTCATCATGACAGTCTCCTCCCTGATGTAGGAGGACAGATTACTTTCATCAATGACAGTCTCCTCCCTGATGTAGGAGGACAGATTACTTTCATCATGACAGTCTCCTCCCTGATGTAGGAGGACAGATTACTTTCATCAATGACAGTCTCCTCCCTGATGTAGGAGGACAGATTACTTTCATCATGACAGTCTCCTCCCTGATGTAGGAGGACAGATTACTTTCATCATGACAGTCTCCTCCCTGATGTAGGAGGACAGATTACTTTCATCATGACAGTCTCCTCCCTGATGTAGGAGGACAGATTACTTTCATCATGACAGTCTCCTCCCTGATGTAGGAGGACAGATTACTTTCATCATGACAGTCTCCTCCCTGATGTAGGAGGACAGATTACTTTCATCATGACAGTCTCCTCCCTGATGTAGGAGGACAGATTACTTTCATCATGACAGTCTCCTCCCTGATGTAGGAGGACAGATTACTTTCATCAATGACAGTCTCCTCCCTGATGTAGGAGGACAGATTACTTTCATCATGACAGTCTCCTCCCTGATGTAGGAGGACAGATTACTTTCATCATGACAGTCTCCTCCCTGATGTAGGAGGACAGATTACTTTCATCATGACAGTCTCCTCCCTGATGTAGGAGGACAGATTACTTTCATCATGACAGTCTCCTCCCTGATGTAGGAGGACAGATTACTTTCATCATGACAGTCTCCTCCCTGATGTAGGAGGACAGATTACTTTCATCATGACAGTCTCCTCCCTGATGTAGGAGGACAGATTACTTTCATCATGACAGTCTCCTCCCTGATGTAGGAGGACAGATTACTTTCATCATGACAGTCTCCTCCCTGATGTAGGAGGACAGATTACTTTCATCATGACAGTCTCCTCCCTGATGTAGGAGGACAGATTACTTTCATCATGACAGTCTCCTCCCTGATGTAGGAGGACAGATTACTTTCATCATGACAGTCTCCTCCCTGATGTAGGAGGACAGATTACTTTCATCATGACAGTCTCCTCCCTGATGTAGGAGGACAGATTACTTTCATCATGACAGTCTCCTCCCTGATGTAGGAGGACAGATTACTTTCATCATGACAGTCTCCTCCCTGATGTAGGAGGACAGATTACTTTCATCATGACAGTCTCCTCCCTGATGTAGGAGGACAGATTACTTTCATCATGACAGTCTCCTCCCTGATGTAGGAGGACAGATTACTTTCATCATGACAGTCTCCTCCCTGATGTAGGAGGACAGATTACTTTCATCAATGACAGTCTCCTCCCTGATGTAGGAGGACAGATTACTTTCATCATGACAGTCTCCTCCCTGATGTAGGAGGACAGATTACTTTCATCAATGACAGTCTCCTCCCTGATGTAGGAGGACAGATTACTTTCATCATGACAGTCTCCTCCCTGATGTAGGAGGACAGATTACTTTCATCATGACAGTCTCCTCCCTGATGTAGGAGGACAGATTACTTTCATCATGACAGTCTCCTCCCTGATGTAGGAGGACAGATTACTTTCATCATGACAGTCTCCTCCCTGATGTAGGAGGACAGATTACTTTCATCATGACAGTCTCCTCCCTGATGTAGGAGGACAGATTACTTTCATCATGACAGTCTCCTCCCTGATGTAGGAGGACAGATTACTTTCATCATGACAGTCTCCTCCCTGATGTAGGAGGACAGATTACTTTCATCATGACAGTCTCCTCCCTGATGTAGGAGGACAGATTACTTTCATCATGACAGTCTCCTCCCTGATGTAGGAGGACAGATTACTTTCATCATGACAGTCTCCTCCCTGATGTAGGAGGACAGATTACTTTCATCATGACAGTCTCCTCCCTGATGTAGGAGGACAGATTACTTTCATCATGACAGTCTCCTCCCTGATGTAGGAGGACAGATTACTTTCATCATGACAGTCTCCTCCCTGATGTAGGAGGACAGATTACTTTCATCATGACAGTCTCCTCCCTGATGTAGGAGGACAGATTACTTTCATCATGACAGTCTCCTCCCTGATGTAGGAGGACAGATTACTTTCATCATGACAGTCTCCTCCCTGATGTAGGAGGACAGATTACTTTCATCATGACAGTCTCCTCCCTGATGTAGGAGGACAGATTACTTTCATCATGACAGTCTCCTCCCTGATGTAGGAGGACAGATTACTTTCATCATGACAGTCTCCTCCCTGATGTAGGAGGACAGATTACTTTCATCATGACAGTCTCCTCCCTGATGTAGGAGGACAGATTACTTTCATCATGACAGTCTCCTCCCTGATGTAGGAGGACAGATTACTTTCATCATGACAGTCTCCTCCCTGATGTAGGAGGACAGATTACTTTCATCATGACAGTCTCCTCCCTGATGTAGGAGGACAGATTACTTTCATCATGACAGTCTCCTCCCTGATGTAGGAGGACAGATTACTTTCATCATGACAGTCTCCTCCCTGATGTAGGAGGACAGATTACTTTCATCATGACAGTCTCCTCCCTGATGTAGGAGGACAGATTACTTTCATCATGACAGTCTCCTCCCTGATGTAGGAGGACAGATTACTTTCATCATGACAGTCTCCTCCCTGATGTAGGAGGACAGATTACTTTCATCATGACAGTCTCCTCCCTGATGTAGGAGGACAGATTACTTTCATCATGACAGTCTCCTCCCTGATGTAGGAGGACAGATTACTTTCATCAATGACAGTCTCCTCCCTGATGTAGGAGGACAGATTACTTTCATCATGACAGTCTCCTCCCTGATGTAGGAGGACAGATTACTTTCATCATGACAGTCTCCTCCCTGATGTAGGAGGACAGATTACTTTCATCATGACAGTCTCCTCCCTGATGTAGGAGGACAGATTACTTTCATCATGACAGTCTCCTCCCTGATGTAGGAGGACAGATTACTTTCATCATGACAGTCTCCTCCCTGATGTAGGAGGA
>CAWUFQ010000392.1:5000-67000 GCA_963921405.1 Cepaea hortensis
CCCTAACCCTAACCCTAACCCTAACCCTAACCCTAACCCTAACCCTAACCCTAACCCTAACCCTAACCCTAACCCTAACCCTAACCCTAACCCTAACCCTAACCCTAACCCTAACCCTAACCCTAACCCTAACCCTAACCCTAACCCTAACCCTAACCCTAACCCTAACCCTAACCCTAACCCTAACCCTAACCCTAACCCTAACCCTAACCCTAACCCTAACCCTAACCCTAACCCTAACCCTAACCCTAACCCTAACCCTAACCCTAACCCTAACCCTAACCCTAACCCTAACCCTAACCCTAACCCTAACCCTAACCCTAACCCTAACCCTAACCCTAACCCTAACCCTAACCCTAACCCTAACCCTAACCCTAACCCTAACCCTAACCCTAACCCTAACCCTAACCCTAACCCTAACCCTAACCCTAACCCTAACCCTAACCCTAACCCTAACCCTAACCCTAACCCTAACCCTAACCCTAACCCTAACCCTAACCCTAACCCTAACCCTAACCCTAACCCTAACCCTAACCCTAACCCTAACCCTAACCCTAACCCTAACCCTAACCCTAACCCTAACCTAACCCTAACCCTAACCCTAACCCTAACCCTAACCCTAACCCTAACCCTAACCCTAACCCTAACCCTAACCCTAACCCTAACCCTAACCCTAACCCTAACCCTAACCCTAACCCTAACCCTAACCCTAACCCTAACCCTAACCCTAACCCTAACCCTAACCCTAACCCTAACCCTAACCCTAACCCTAACCCTAACCCTAACCCTAACCCTAACCCTAACCCTAACCCTAACCCTAACCCTAACCCTAACCCTAACCCTAACCCTAACCCTAACCCTAACCCTAACCCTAACCCTAACCCTAACCCTAACCCTAACCCTAACCCTAACCCTAACCCTAACCCTAACCCTAACCCTAACCCTAACCCTAACCCTAACCCTAACCCTAACCCTAACCCTAACCCTAACCCTAACCCTAACCCTAACCCTAACCCTAACCCTAACCCTAACCCTAACCCTAACCCTAACCCTAACCCTAACCCTAACCCTAACCCTAACCCTAACCCTAACCCTAACCCTAACCCTAACCCTAACCCTAACCCTAACCCTAACCCTAACCCTAACCCTAACCCTAACCCTAACCCTAACCCTAACCCTAACCCTAACCCTAACCCTAACCCTAACCCTAACCCTAACCCTAACCCTAACCCTAACCCTAACCCTAACCCTAACCCTAACCCTAACCCTAACCCTAACCCTAACCCTAACCCTAACCCTAACCCTAACCCTAACCCTAACCCTAACCCTAACCCTAACCCTAACCCTAACCCTAACCCTAACCCTAACCCTAACCCTAACCCTAACCCTAACCCTAACCCTAACCCTAACCCTAACCCTAACCCTAACCCTAACCCTAA
Source organism: Cepaea hortensis (assembly GCA_963921405.1). NCBI lineage: Eukaryota > Metazoa > Mollusca > Gastropoda > Stylommatophora > Helicidae > Cepaea > Cepaea hortensis. The sequence goes on from CAWUFQ010000392.1 coordinate 6,440, forward strand.
CCCTAACCCTAACCCTAACCCTAACCCTAACCCTAACCCTAACCCTAACCCTAACCCTAACCCTAACCCTAACCCTAACCCTAACCCTAACCCTAACCCTAACCCTAACCCTAACCCTAACCCTAACCCTAACCCTAACCCTAACCCTAACCCTAACCCTAACCCTAACCCTAACCCTAACCCTAACCCTAACCCTAACCCTAACCCTAACCCTAACCCTAACCCTAACCCTAACCCTAACCCTAACCCTAACCCTAACCCTAACCCTAACCCTAACCCTAACCCTAACCCTAACCCTAACCCTAACCCTAACCCTAACCCTAACCCTAACCCTAACCCTAACCCTAACCCTAACCCTAACCCTAACCCTAACCCTAACCCTAACCCTAACCCTAACCCTAACCCTAACCCTAACCCTAACCCTAACCCTAACCCTAACCCTAACCCTAACCCTAACCCTAACCCTAACCCTAACCCTAACCCTAACCCTAACCCTAACCCTAACCCTAACCCTAACCCTAACCCTAACCCTAACCCTAACCCTAACCCTAACCCTAACCCTAACCCTAACCCTAACCCTAACCCTAACCCTAACCCTAACCCTAACCCTAACCCTAACCCTAACCCTAACCCTAACCCTAACCCTAACCCTAACCCTAACCCTAACCCTAACCCTAACCCTAACCCTAACCCTAACCCTAACCCTAACCCTAACCCTAACCCTAACCCTAACCCTAACCCTAACCCTAACCCTAACCCTAACCCTAACCCTAACCCTAACCCTAACCCTAACCCTAACCCTAACCCTAACCCTAACCCTAACCCTAACCCTAACCCTAACCCTAACCCTAACCCTAACCCTAACCCTAACCCTAACCCTAACCCTAACCCTAACCCTAACCCTAACCCTAACCCTAACCCTAACCCTAACCCTAACCCTAACCCTAACCCTAACCCTAACCCTAACCCTAACCCTAACCCTAACCCTAACCCTAACCCTAACCCTAACCCTAACCCTAACCCTAACCCTAACCCTAACCCTAACCCTAACCCTAACCCTAACCCTAACCCTAACCCTAACCCTAACCCTAACCCTAACCCTAACCCTAACCCTAACCCTAACCCTAACCCTAACCCTAACCCTAACCCTAACCCTAACCCTAACCCTAACCCTAACCCTAACCCTAACCCTAACCCTAACCCTAACCCTAACCCTAACCCTAACCCTAACCCTAACCCTAACCCTAACCCTAACCCTAACCCTAACCCTAACCCTAACCCTAACCCTAACCCTAACCCTAACCCTAACCCTAACCCTAACCCTAACCCTAACCCTAACCCTAACCCTAACCCTAACCCTAACCCTAACCCTAACCCTAACCCTAACCCTAACCCTAACCCTAACCCTAACCCTAACCCTAACCCTAACCCTAACCCTAACCCTAACCCTAACCCTAACCCTAACCCTAACCCTAACCCTAACCCTAACCCTAACCCTAACCCTAACCCTAACCCTAACCCTAACCCTAACCCTAACCCTAACCCTAACCCTAACCCTAACCCTAACCCTAACCCTAACCCTAACCCTAACCCTAACCCTAACCCTAACCCTAACCCTAACCCTAACCCTAACCCTAACCCTAACCCTAACCCTAACCCTAACCCTAACCCTAACCCTAACCCTAACCCTAACCCTAACCCTAACCCTAACCCTAACCCTAACCCTAACCCTAACCCTAACCCTAACCCTAACCCTAACCCTAACCCTAACCCTAACCCTAACCCTAACCCTAACCCTAACCCTAACCCTAACCCTAACCCTAACCCTAACCCTAACCCTAACCCTAACCCTAACCCTAACCCTAACCCTAACCCTAACCCTAACCCTAACCCTAACCCTAACCCTAACCCTAACCCTAACCCTAACCCTAACCCTAACCCTAACCCTAACCCTAACCCTAACCCTAACCCTAACCCTAACCCTAACCCTAACCCTAACCCTAACCCTAACCCTAACCCTAACCCTAACCCTAACCCTAACCCTAACCCTAACCCTAACCCTAACCCTAACCCTAACCCTAACCCTAACCCTAACCCTAACCCTAACCCTAACCCTAACCCTAACCCTAACCCTAACCCTAACCCTAACCCTAACCCTAACCCTAACCCTAACCCTAACCCTAACCCTAACCCTAACCCTAACCCTAACCCTAACCCTAACCCTAACCCTAACCCTAACCCTAACCCTAACCCTAACCCTAACCCTAACCCTAACCCTAACCCTAACCCTAACCCTAACCCTAACCCTAACCCTAACCCTAACCCTAACCCTAACCCTAACCCTAACCCTAACCCTAACCCTAACCCTAACCCTAACCCTAACCCTAACCCTAACCCTAACCCTAACCCTAACCCTAACCCTAACCCTAACCCTAACCCTAACCCTAACCCTAACCCTAACCCTAACCCTAACCCTAACCCTAACCCTAACCCTAACCCTAACCCTAACCCTAACCCTAACCCTAACCCTAACCCTAACCCTAACCCTAACCCTAACCCTAACCCTAACCCTAACCCTAACCCTAACCCTAACCCTAACCCTAACCCTAACCCTAACCCTAACCCTAACCCTAACCCTAACCCTAACCCTAACCCTAACCCTAACCCTAACCCTAACCCTAACCCTAACCCTAACCCTAACCCTAACCCTAACCCTAACCCTAACCCTAACCCTAACCCTAACCCTAACCCTAACCCTAACCCTAACCCTAACCCTAACCCTAACCCTAACCCTAACCCTAACCCTAACCCTAACCCTAACCCTAACCCTAACCCTAACCCTAACCCTAACCCTAACCCTAACCCTAACCCTAACCCTAACCCTAACCCTAACCCTAACCCTAACCCTAACCCTAACCCTAACCCTAACCCTAACCCTAACCCTAACCCTAACCCTAACCCTAACCCTAACCCTAACCCTAACCCTAACCCTAACCCTAACCCTAACCCTAACCCTAACCCTAACCCTAACCCTAACCCTAACCCTAACCCTAACCCTAACCCTAACCCTAACCCTAACCCTAACCCTAACCCTAACCCTAACCCTAACCCTAACCCTAACCCTAACCCTAACCCTAACCCTAACCCTAACCCTAACCCTAACCCTAACCCTAACCCTAACCCTAACCCTAACCCTAACCCTAACCCTAACCCTAACCCTAACCCTAACCCTAACCCTAACCCTAACCCTAACCCTAACCCTAACCCTAACCCTAACCCTAACCCTAACCCTAACCCTAACCCTAACCCTAACCCTAACCCTAACCCTAACCCTAACCCTAACCCTAACCCTAACCCTAACCCTAACCCTAACCCTAACCCTAACCCTAACCCTAACCCTAACCCTAACCCTAACCCTAACCCTAACCCTAACCCTAACCCTAACCCTAACCCTAACCCTAACCCTAACCCTAACCCTAACCCTAACCCTAACCCTAACCCTAACCCTAACCCTAACCCTAACCCTAACCCTAACCCTAACCCTAACCCTAACCCTAACCCTAACCCTAACCCTAACCCTAACCCTAACCCTAACCCTAACCCTAACCCTAACCCTAACCCTAACCCTAACCCTAACCCTAACCCTAACCCTAACCCTAACCCTAACCCTAACCCTAACCCTAACCCTAACCCTAACCCTAACCCTAACCCTAACCCTAACCCTAACCCTAACCCTAACCCTAACCCTAACCCTAACCCTAACCCTAACCCTAACCCTAACCCTAACCCTAACCCTAACCCTAACCCTAACCCTAACCCTAACCCTAACCCTAACCCTAACCCTAACCCTAACCCTAACCCTAACCCTAACCCTAACCCTAACCCTAACCCTAACCCTAACCCTAACCCTAACCCTAACCCTAACCCTAACCCTAACCCTAACCCTAACCCTAACCCTAACCCTAACCCTAACCCTAACCCTAACCCTAACCCTAACCCTAACCCTAACCCTAACCCTAACCCTAACCCTAACCCTAACCCTAACCCTAACCCTAACCCTAACCCTAACCCTAACCCTAACCCTAACCCTAACCCTAACCCTAACCCTAACCCTAACCCTAACCCTAACCCTAACCCTAACCCTAACCCTAACCCTAACCCTAACCCTAACCCTAACCCTAACCCTAACCCTAACCCTAACCCTAACCCTAACCCTAACCCTAACCCTAACCCTAACCCTAACCCTAACCCTAACCCTAACCCTAACCCTAACCCTAACCCTAACCCTAACCCTAACCCTAACCCTAACCCTAACCCTAACCCTAACCCTAACCCTAACCCTAACCCTAACCCTAACCCTAACCCTAACCCTAACCCTAACCCTAACCCTAACCCTAACCCTAACCCTAACCCTAACCCTAACCCTAACCCTAACCCTAACCCTAACCCTAACCCTAACCCTAACCCTAACCCTAACCCTAACCCTAACCCTAACCCTAACCCTAACCCTAACCCTAACCCTAACCCTAACCCTAACCCTAACCCTAACCCTAACCCTAACCCCTAACCCCTAACCCCTAACCCCTAACCCCTAACCCCTAACCCTAACCCTAATCCCTTTATAAATGAAAGTAGGTCGTGACCTTCGGACTTTAAAAAAAAAAAAAAAAAAAAACCTGGGGTGCTTGCCTATGTGTGGGGCCTGTATTGATTGGGTTGATGGGTCTTGGAGTGGGTGTGACTTGAGTACTGGTACTGGAATACAGGAGGAGAGTTATCAAGCTGTGAATTGCACACCATATACCCGAAACACCGACTCCATAACCCTGAGACGGCCCAATTGCCGATGGAATGAGGAGGAAAAGAACCAGTGCCTAAAAACCGCGTGTTCTGTGTCTGGGCGCGACTGGAGGAATGGTGGCAGTGTCCAGTATGCAAGAAAAGTATGACAGGGGGAGGACTGCTAGGTACTCAATTTCTCACCGAGAGACCCAGTAAAACAAGCTCAGTTGAAAAAGCCCCGTAAAGCCAGGCCAGTTTGTCTAGCCAGCCCAATTCCCCGACTTGTAATATTTGTAATAGAATAGTGTGAGTGCTGTTTGTGCGTGTAGAGACCAGAACTCGGGTGGTCAACCATCATCAGATGCTAACCGGGGTTTGTTGGTGTGGTCCTCTTGATGCACAAGAGTTCGCTATCTGTCTTGTCTGTCTTTTCTTTTTGTGCGTGAGACTGAACACTTGCGGGTTTGTCCGGAGGGCTATGGTTCTTAGAAACACAGGGTCTCACTTAAAACACAAAATTTCAAGGGGTGACAATTAAAACATAAGAAGGCCAGCAACACGTGTTGTGTTGTTGTGGCGGGTTTCACTGGGAGACTGAAAATCTGTAGATTTGTCCGGAGGTCTACAGTGCTAGTAGACAGGCGGGTACCAAAACAACAAAATTGTACAGGGCTAAAAACACAAGACACAACAAAAATAAAATAAAAAGGTCTACAACACGTGGTGTTCCCAAGCGGTCATCCATCTAAGAAGTAACCACGCCCGACGTTACTTGACTTCGGTGATCGGACGAGAACCGGTATTTTCAACGTGGTATGGCCGTAAACGATGACTGGTGCCGCTTTGTTGTTTATATACCTGATTAGGGGAGAAGGGGCTGAACGACTACTTGGACACTTCTCTCTGAGGTCCGCGCAATACTATAAAGGCATCGTGGGGATGCCAATAAAATGGTGGTCAAAAGTGGCCACAGATAGAAGGAACACTCTGTCATAGTCTTGCTCGTATCTAGGTAACTAAACTTGGGTTCATACAGGCAACAATAAATCTGTTCGTTATGAGATAGAATAATTATTGTATTTACATATACAGTATGCGTTGGCGCAGTGGGTAAACAGACCCGTGCTACATTACATCTCCCACATAGTGAACCTCAAACACATTAAGTATCATTTAACAGTCTAGCAAACTATCTAGCCTATGACTATATATCTATTGATATCTATAGAGTCCCTCAAAGGCAGGCCCTGTTGCCTCTCTCAAGTCCGTCTTTCCTCTGCCGGTCTCCGCGTGTCCGAACTCGACACGGGCGGTAACTCTGTCCGAGTTCCTCGTGGACCCCGCATTAGGCGGGCCACATCAGTGTCCACGGAATCATGGACTGGGTGACCATCTCTTTCGAGAAGGTTCTAGATTACTCGGGTCCTGCTCGACTCAATGGTTTCCCTTGGGCTGGAATTGCAGCCCTTTACTAAATGTGTAAGTGAGGCGGTGACAGGATCCCTCCTCCCCCGTGACATGATTTGTTGTTGGGAATTAGATCCGTTCTAATTCTGTCACCGACTCACATACAGTTGGTGTTTGTAGTTTGGTGGATAGTAACCTGGCAACCTACCTATTAGCACTAAAAACTCATGTATTCTACCATACAACACTTGTCTGATTTGGTGCAGAGATCCCTGTCTCTCGTGTGCTTAAATATGCTTATCAGACCGAAGTTACGTGGCATTTTAGTAGTTGTATTTACAACTTGCCCTTCTCATAGTACCCAAAATGGTACCCAGACAAATAACCCCTATATAATAGAGGGTTAACAAGACCGAAGTCTTGGCTAAATAAGTACACCTTCAAATCTTGATCTGTGTGTGTATTTCTATACACTTTTACTCCCGTATGTTATATAATGCTAAATATGTAGTTACCTTGTTCTTTTATCCCCCTCCTACTACAAGTGTCCCTGTTGGCTTGTTAGTGTGCTTTGACTAATAAGTTGATGTTTCTAATAAAGTGACTGTATTTTAACTTGATAGTGTTGAGTTTTAAGGTTTGTGTACTGTGTGTGCTGAATGTGTGGTGTAATTCCAAGCGTCACGAGTTGGGATAACCTCAATCATGAACTACTGCACTGTGTGCAATACATGAACAGGCATTCCAAGTAGTGGTGCTTAGATGTATCCTAACTGCTAAGCTAAGTATATTAACTCACTATTAAACTAAGTACTAAACATGTATTCACAAATTAGACAAGTCATACAATTTACATGAAAGACGCAGACAAATTAAAATAAATACGGTTTGCGTACAATTTGTCCGCCAAGTGTATCGTTCTCTCATTTAATCCATTCACACAGTCATTCACTCACTTTTCATTAAAAATAGTATTTGGTTAAAATATATAATTAAAGTTGAGGTAAGTGTTATTGCCCTTAGAAAAAATGGGATAGGCGATATTTGCCCTTTAAGAAAATACGTACTTCTTGTACGATGACTCACAAATGGGTTCTAATTTAAATAGAGACAATTGTATAGGACGGTTCTTTAGCTTAGGAATGGTACCGCCTGTAATATTAATGTCGAATATGTACAAATTACAGGTGAATACAATTTATATACAACAATAATGGAAATATAATACATATTTAATCCTAAACTAATTAATTAATTAAATCCAACGATGATGTGCGCGTCGTCCTCCTGTCGCTAGCGTGTTATGCCATGAATGGTAAAGCTAGTATGGCTGTCTCTTGAGTGTTGTCGTCGATGTCGTTCTGTTTCGGCTGTTTGTAAAGTTACGTAGTAACAGCAAGTATGGCATGTTCTTAATGTCCTATATAACGAGTTCTTACAGAATTCGGAGTTAGTTCGTTGGTTGATCTTATTGGTTGACCCAAACACAGTTACTGTTTCTTGCTGGAATCGTTCTAGCGCTTAGGCACTTGATGGTATAGTTCTCAAAGTAACGTATCATGTTCTTGGGTGTCGTAATTCAACTAATCACTGAGAGTACTCTAGCAGGTGTAGAGTTCCACTGTAATATGCAACCGACTAAAAGTATCACAGTTTATAGTATGGCTAATGGTCGATGTGATCAGAGTCATTCTACTGGCGCATTCACCTGCCGTGACAAAAGGTCAGCCACAATGTTGTCGGTGCCTCTGATGTGGCGGATTTCGAAGTCGAAATCTTGAAGTAGAAGACACCATCTTTGTAGCCGATGGTTTTTAGGCGACCCCTGGTTAAGGACCAATAATGGCGAACTGTCAGTGAGGACCACAAAGTGACTCCCTAAGAGGAACTTCGATAATCTCAATATACAAAACACTAGGCTTAAACACTCTAATTCAACTGTGGCATACCGAGTCTCAGCCTTCTTTAGTTTGCGGCTTACATAGAGAATTGGGTGTTTTATGCCATCCATTTCCTGCATCAAGCATCCTCCTATTGCGATAGAGCTCGCATCTGTGGTCAAAATAAAGGGTAAATTTATGTTGGGTAATCGTAAGACTGGTGGATTAGAAAAAATATGTTTCAATTTACACATTGCATCATCTAAGCTGGTACTTTTACAAATTTTTGATGGATGATTTTTAGTTAATATATCCGAAAAGATTGAGGTTAGTTCTGCCCAATGTGGAATAAATTTAGAATAATAGTTAATCAGACCTAGTAAACTTCTAACTTGCTTCTTTGTGGTAGGTACTTCTAGCTTAAGGATCTTGGAAACAATTTTATCATCAGTCAATAATTTTCCTTCAGAAATTCTATGACCAAGGAAGTCTATTTGTGTATAACCTATTTCAACCTTGGAAGGTTTGATAGTAAGTCCAAAAAGAGAGATTTGGTGGAAGACTTGTTTAAGGGTGAGTAAGTGAGAAGTCATATCAGAAGAATGGATGCATATATCATCAATATAAGCAACTACGTTATTAATTCCGTGTAATAACAATCTTGTTAGTCTTACAAATGTGGCCGGTGCGTTCTTGAGCCCAAACGGAAGATATAGCCATTCGTACAAGCCGAGAGGTGTTGCGAATGCTGTTATATGTCTACAAGAAGGGTGTAATGGAACTTGCCAATATCCTTTAGCTAAATCGGTCTTAGAAAATAAGGATGATTGAGCCATATTTAAGATAAGATCTTCACAGCTGTTCATTGGCTCTGCATCCGTTGTTGTTCTTGTATTTAATACTCGATAGTCAATGCACAAGCGAATTGTCTGGTCCTTTTTCTTCACCAGAACAATCGGTGACGAATATTGAGACATCGATTTTTGAATAATGCCATTTTTCTCTAAATCTAAAATTTCTTTATCTAAATTAGATCTGTAATGGAGAGGAATAGAATATGGTCTACATTTGACCGGTCTCAGATCTGTCAGCACAATTGAATGTGTTATTTTATCAGTGCGTCCAGGTCTGTTAGAAAAGATAGATTTATATTCGTCAAGGATAGTCAAAATGTCTTGTCGCTGTTGTGTCAAAGTGTCAGAGATATGTATGTCATTTATACTTCTATTAATGTTCTCCTCACTCCACAGAGAGTTGCGCCGGAATCACGAATTAACGTGCCCTTTTTGTTGTTAACAAACCCTGTATAAAAAACTAGCTTGCCTGTAGATGATAAGGCAGCGTTAGCTATTTCATTTGCAATTGGGATTATGTGACCACAATGTAGTGTTGTGTCAAGTTGGAACTTTGTACAGGTGTTGCACTTACTGTCTGTTATGGTGTTGATGACGTGTACAGTATTCCCAAGCTCGCTTTCATTGTCGTGTTGATTTTCACATTCATTTAGTGACTCAAGCTCTTCGTCAGTAGACGTTTCTACTAATGCCGCATTGGCCTGTTTCAATAACTTTCGGCCTTGACAATCTTTATTATAGTGACCCCAGCTATTGCAGAAATAACATTTAATTGCTCTGTGGTAAGCCATGCGTTTAGCTGTTTGCTTCTCTACCATCTTTTTGAGGTGTTCAGGGTAGGTGGGTGATTTGTCACACATACCGTAACTGTCGTGATGAAAATTGCAATATTGGCACCTTACTACTTTACCGACATTGGATCGTGGTTTAAATCTGCTCTGTGATTGTTTGGAGTATTTGGTGTTCACTACTGCAGCTGCTGTATCATTGTGACTTATATTATGTTGAAAAATATCCCTATTTGCTGTAAAAAATGCATTCCCTTTCGCCTCGATTTCTTGAATGCTCTTACAGTCCATTTGTTTTAAGAACTTGGCAAAAGGTGTGGGGATGGTGCTAACTATTTTATCTATTATAATTAGTTCCTTAAGTTTATCATGGCTATTGTTGGTTTTAGCCGAGTTAATCCATTTTGTGCATATGTCTTGGACTGTACTGACATAATCTATGAAGGTTTGGTTTGGTTGTGGAGATAATTTGGCGAATTGTTGTTGGTAACCTGCAGTGTCTAAAGAAAAATGTTGGAGAATGCGTTGTTTTAGGTAGTCATAGTCTTTTCGCATTTCCTGTGGTATTGTTTCTATTACTTTCAGTGGTTCAAGAGCCAAATTCCTCATTAGAATAAATGCCCAATCTGATTTACTGATTTTATGATGAGACATGAGGCATTCAAAATTTTCTAAGTACGCGGAGATGGAATCTCCAGAACAGAAAGCCTTCACGAGACCTTTATATTTATTATATTTTTGTTCTTCTTCTTTGCTTCTTAACTTATTTATTGATATTTCTGCGTTGGCCTCCATTTCCATCTGTTTTAGTTTAATCTGTGTCTCGGCATTCAACTGGGCCTGTTTGGCGGCGGCCTCAAGTTCCATCTGTAATTTCTTTTCATCGGCCTCGATTTGCAATTTCTTTTCATCTGCTTGCATTTGTATTTGCAATTTCTTTTCATCGGCCTCTATTTGCATCTGAATTTTCTTCTCTTCGGCCTCCATTTGAAATTTCTTTTCTTCTCGTTCTATCGCTCTTTCTTCACGGGCAATATTTTCTGCGTGTGTTTTCTGTGCCCATTCTGACAATTTCTCTTCTTTATAACCTAACTTTATTCCTTGCTCAATGCATTTATCTAAGGAAGACATTTTGTGTTTTACTTGTATGTAATGTTTCTAAAGTTAAATCCCTTAGAAGGAATGTTGTGTACTCGAAGATGTTGTTAACTCCCTTACTTATTAATGTGTAAATCAAAATGCAAGGTTATGTTGGTGCAAACTTATGAATATGCAAAGAAATCAATATGATACAAAATAATACATTGATGAAACATGAGAAGTACAGCTTAGAAGTACAATGAGTATGAGGTGAAACTTAGCTCTGAATTTTGACGCTCCTCGATGTTATCTTGCCCTCTCGTTACTATGGGACAGGTTTCATCGGTTGGACGCGGCACTTGTTGCGGAACAATCTGCTCGTGGAGCGAGAAAACATTAGTGACTGTCACAAAAAAAAAATGTCAAAATAGTAACATGTCAAAAAAAATTGTTTACAGAATCAAAATCAAGAGGCGCTGTGGAGGCAATGGTGAGACATTGCCGAGGGACTCAGATTACTTCTATTTTATCGCTAGATAGCTACTAGTTCTATGTAACCTTGTAACGTTAACAATTTCTTTGATTTAAACAAATCAATGTGTTACCAAAAATCAATGTTTTATCAAAAATCAGTGTGATATGATTAAATAATTAATTTTACATGGCATTTAATAGGTTTTTAAGAAAACATTCTATGCCAAAACCGGAAAACTAGCCCCCAAAAAGCCTGTCATAGTCTTGCTCGTATCTAGGTAACTAAACTTGGGTTCATACAGGCAACAATAAATCTGTTCGTTATGAGATCGAATATTTATTGTATTTACATATACAGTATGCGTTGGCGCAGTGGGTAAACAGACCCGCGCTACATTACATCTCCCACATAGTGAACCTCAAACACATTAAGTATCATTTAACAGTCTAGCAAACTATCTAGCCTATGACTATATATCTATTGATATCTATAGAGTCCCTCAAAGGCAGGCCCTGTTGCCTCTCTCAAGTCCGTCTGTCCTCTGCCGGTCTCCGCGTGTCCGAACTCGACACGGGCGGTAACTCTGTCCGAGTTCCTCGTGGACCCCGCATTAGGCGGGCCACATCAGTGTCCACGGAATCATGGACTGGGTGACCATCTCTTTCGAGAAGGTTCTAGATTACTCGGGTCCTGCTCGACTCAATGGTTTCCCTTGGGCTGGAATTGCAGCCCTTTACTAAATGTGTAAGTGAGGCGGTGACACACTCCTTCACATAAAAGCAATCCATGGTGTCAGCATGTCAGTAAGGTACACACTGGTGACAACCTATTTATTTACTGAATGCACAAGAGATAAGGCGAGAGGCGATTGGTTGTCGGGAAGCAGTAAGCGCCCAACCCAATTCTAGTACTGTTGTGCACTGCACGAAGGCTATGCGTGATCGCCACTCCCAACGGACAGAACTGAGCGCGTTAAACTCCGGATCTGGGCGTTTCGGAGGCAGGGGAAGTTTCTGAGAGTACAAATATTTTTGGAGATTCTTGGAGAATCCCTTTATAAATGAAAGTAGGTCGTGACCTTCGGACTTTAAAAAAAAAAAAAAAAAAAACCTGGGGTGCTTGCCTATGTGTGGGGCCTGTATTGGTTGGGTTGATGGGTCTTGGAGTGGGTGTGACTTGAGTACTGGTACTGGAATACAGGAGGAGAGTTATCAAGCTGTGAATTGCACACCATATACCCGAAACACCGACTCCATAACCCTGAGACGGCCCAATTGCCGATGGAATGAGGAGGAAAAGAACCAGTGCCTAAAAACCGCGTGTTCTGTGTCTGGGCGCGACTGGAGGAATGGTGGCAGTGTCCAGTATGCAAGAAAAGTATGACAGGGGGAGGACTGCTAGGTACTCAATTTCTCACCGAGAGACCCAGTACAACAAGCTCAGTTGAAAAAGCCCCGTAAAGCCAGGCCAGTTTGTCTAGCCAGCCCAATTCCCCGACTTGTAATATTTGTAATAGAATAGTGTGAGTGCTGTTTGTGCGTGTAGAGACCAGAACTCGGGTGGTCAACCATCATCAGATGCTAACCGGGGTTTGTTGGTGTGGTCCTCTTGATGCACAAGAGTTCGCTATCTGTCTTGTCTGTCTTTTCTTTTTGTGCGTGAGACTGAACACTTGCGGGTTTGTCCGGAGGGCTATGGTTCTTAGAAACCCAGGGTCTCACTTAAAACACAAAATTTCAAGGGGTGACAATTAAAACATAAGAAGGCCAGCAACACGTGTTGTGTTGTTGTGGCGGGTTTCACTGGGAGACTGAAAATCTGTAGATTTGTCCGGAGGTCTACAGTGCTAGTAGACAGGCGGGTACCAAAACAACAAAATTGTACAGGGCTAAAAACACAAGACACAACAAAAATAAAATAAAAATGTCTACAACAATGGTGTTCCCAAGCGGTCACCCATCTAAGTAGTAATCACGCCCGACGTTACTTGACTTCGGTGATCGGACGAGAACCGGTATTTTCAACGTGGTATGGCCGTAGACGATGACTGGTGCCGCTTTGTTGTTTATATACCTGATTAGGGGAGAAGGGGCTGAACGACTACTTGGACACTTCTCTCTGAGGTCCGCGCAATACTATAAAGGCATCGTGGGGATGCCAATAAAATGGTGGACAAAAGTGGCCACAGATAGAAGGAACTCTCCTTCACATAAAAGCAGTCCATGGTGTCAGCATGTCAGTAAGGTACACACTGGTGACAACCTATTTATTTACTGAATGCACAAGAGATAAGGCGAGAGGCGATTGGTTGTCGGGAAGCAGTAAGCGCCCAACCCAATTCTAGTACTGTTGTGCACTGCACGAAGGCTATGCGTGATCGCCACTCCCAACGGACAGAACTGAGCGCGTTAAACTCCGGATCTGGGCGTTTCGGAGGCAGGGGAAGTTTCTGAGAGTACAAATATTTTTGGAGATTCTTGGAGAATCCCTTTATAAATGAAAGTAGGTCGTGACCTTCGGACTTAAAAAAAAAAAAAAAAAACAACCTGGGGTGCTTGCCTATGTGTGGGGCCTGTATTGGTTGGGTTGATGGGTCTTGGAGTGGGTGTGACTTGAGTACTGGTACTGGAATACAGGAGGAGAGTTATCAAGCTGTGAATTGCACACGATATACCCGAAACACCGACTCCATAACCCTGAGACGGCCCAATTGCCGATGGAATGAGGAGGAAAAGAACCAGTGCCTAAAAACCGCGTGTTCTGTGTCTGGGCGCGACTGGAGGAATGGTGGCAGTGTCCAGTATGCAAGAAAAATATGACAGGGGGAGGACTGCTAGGTACTCAATTTCTCACCGAGAGACCCAGTAAAACAAGCTCAGTTGAAAACGCCCCGTAAAGCCAGGCCAGTTTGTCTAGCCAGCCCAATTCCCCGACTTGTAATATTTGTAATAGAATAGTGTGAGTGCTGTTTGTGCGTGTAGAGACCAGAACTCGGGTGGTCAACCATCATCAGATGCTAACCGGGGTTTGTTGGTGTGGTCCTCTTGATGCACAAGAGTTCGCTATCTGTCTTGTCTGTCTTTTCTTTTTGTGCGTGAGACTGAACACTTGCGGGTTTGTCCGGAGGGCTATGGTTCTTAGAAACCCAGGGTCTCACTTAAAACACAAAATTTCAAGGGATGACAATTAAAACATAAGAAGGCCAGCAACACGTGTTGTGTTGTTGTGGCGGGTTTCACTGGGAGACTGAAAATCTGTAGATTTGTCCGGAGGTCTACAGTGCTAGTAGACAGGCGGGTACCAAAACAACAAAATTGTACAGGGCTAAAAACACAAGACACAACAAAAATAAAATAAAAATGTCTACAACAATGGTGTTCCCAAGCGGTCACCCATCTAAGTAGTAACCACGCCCGACGTTACTTGACTTCGGTGATCGGACGAGAACCGGTATTTTCAACGTGGTATGGCCGTAGACGATGACTGGTGCCGCTTTGTTGTTTATATACCTGATTAGGGGCTGAACGACTACTTGGACACTTCTCTCTGAGGTCCGCGCAATACTATAAAGGCATCGTGGGGATGCCAATAAAATGGTGGACAAAAGTGGCCACAGATAGAAGGAACACTCCTTCACATAAAAGCAGTCCATGGTGTCAGCATGTCAGTAAGGTACACACTGGTGACAACCTATTTATTTACTGAATGCACAAGAGATAAGGCGAGAGGCGATTGGTTGTCGGGAAGCAGTAAGCGCCCAACCCAATTCTAGTACTGTTGTGCACTGCACGAAGGCTATGCGTGATCGCCACTCCCAACGGACAGAACTGAGCGCGTTAAACTCCGGATCTGGGCGTTTCGGAGGCAGGGGAAGTTTCTGAGAGTACAAATATTTTTGGAGATTCTTGGAGAATCCCTTTATAAATGAAAGTAGGTCGTGACCTTCGGACTTTAAAAAAAAAAAACACCTGGGGTGCTTGCCTATGTGTGGGGCCTGTATTGGTTGGGTTGATGGGTCTTGGAGTGGTTGTGACTTGAGTACTGGTACTGGAATACGGAGGAGAGTTATCAAGCTGTGAATTGCACACCATATACCCGAAACACCGACTCCATAACCCTGAGACGGCCCAATTGCCGATGGAATGAGGAGGAAAAGAACCAGTGCCTAAAAACCGCGTGTTCTGTGTCTGGGCGCGACTGGAGGAATGGTGGCAGTGTCCAGTATGCAAGAAAAGTATGACAGGGGGAGGACTGCTAGGTACTCAATTTCTCACCGAGAGACCCAGTAAAACAAGCTCAGTTGAAAAAGCCCCGTAAAGCCAGGCCAGTTTGTCTAGCCAGCCCAATTCCCCGACTTGTAATATTTGTAATAGAATAGTGTGAGTGCTGTTTGTGCGTGTAGAGACCAGAACTCGGGTGGTCAACCATCATCAGATGCTAACCGGGGTTTGTTGGTGTGGTCCTCTTGATGCACAAGAGTTCGCTATCTGTCTTGTCTGTCTTTTCTTTTTGTGCGTGAGATTGAACACTTGCGGGTTTGTCCGGAGGGCTATGGTTCTTAGAAACACAGGGTCTCACTTAAAACACAAAATTTCAAGTGGTGACAATTAAAACATAAGAAGGCCAGCAACACGTGTTGTGTTGTTGTGGCGGGTTTCACTGGGAGACTGAAAATCTGTAGATTTGTCCGGAGGTCTACAGTGCTAGTAGACAGGCGGGTACCAAAACAACAAAACTGTACAGGGCTAAAAACACAAGACACAACAAAAATAAAATAAAAAGGTCTACAACACGTGGTGTTCCCAAGCGGTCATCCATCTAAGAAGTAACCACGCCCGACGTTACTTGACTTCGGTGATCGGACGAGAACCGGTATTTTCAACGTGGTATGGCCGTAGACGATGACTGGTGCCGCTTTGTTGTTTATATACCTGATTAGGGGAGAAGGGGCTGAACGACTACTTGGACAATTCTCTCTGAGGTCCGCGCAATACTATAAAGGCATCGTGGGAATGCCAATAAAATGGTGGTCAAAAGTGGCCACAGATAGAAGGAACACTCCTTCACATAAAAGCAGTCCATGGTGTCAGCATGTCAGTAAGGTACACACTGGTGACAACCTATTTATTTACTGAATGCACAAGAGATAAGGCGAGAGGCGATTGGTTGTCGGGAAGCAGTAAGCGCCCAACCCAATTCTAGTACTGTTGTGCACTGCACGAAGGCTATGCGTGATCGCCACTCCCAACGGACAGAACTGAGCGCGTTAAACTCCGGATCTGGGCGTTTCGGAGGCAGGGGAAGTTTCTGAGAGTACAAATATTTTTGGAGATTCTTGGAGAATCCCTTTATAAATGAAAGTAGGTCGTGACCTTCGGACTTTAAAAAAAAAAAAAAAAAAAAAAAAAAACTGGGGTGCTTGCCTATGTGTGGGGCCTGTATTGGTTGGGTTGATGGGTCTTGGAGTGGGTGTGACTTGAGTACTGGTCCTGGAATACAGGAGGAGAGTTATCAAGCTGTGAATTGCACACCATATACCCGAAACACCGACTCCATAACCCTGAGACGGCCCAATTGCCGATGGAATGAGGAGGAAAAGAACCAGTGCCTAAAAACCGCGTGTTCTGTGTCTGGGCGCGACTGGAGGAATGGTGTCATTGTCCAGTATGCAAGAAAAGTATGACAGGGGGAGGACTGCTAGGTACTCAATTTCTCACCGAGAGACCCAGTAAAACAAGCTCAGTTGAAAAAGCCCCGTAAAGCCAGGCCAGTTTGTCTAGCCAGCCCAATTCCCCGACTTGTAATATTTGTAATAGAATAGTGTGAGTGCTGTTTGTGCGTGTAGAGACCAGAACTCGGGTGGTCAACCATCATCAGATGCTAACCGGGGTTTGTTGGTGTGGTCCTCTTGATGCACAAGAGTTCGCTATCTGTCTTGTCTGTCTTTTCTTTTTGTGCGTGAGACTGAACACTTGCGGGTTTGTCCGGAGGGCTATGGTTCTTAGAAACACAGGGTCTCACTTAAAACACAAAATTTCAAGGGGTGACAATTAAAACATAAGAAGGCCAGCAACACGTGTTGTGTTGTTGTGGCGGTTTTCACTGGGAGACTGAAAATCTGTAGATTTGTCCGGAGGTCTACAGTGCTAGTAGACAGGCGGGTACCAAAACAACAAAATTGTACAGGGCTAAAAACACAAGACACAACAAAAATAAAATAAAAAGGTCTACAACACGTGGTGTTCCCAAGCGGTCACCCATCTAAGTAGTAACCACGCCCGACGTTACTTGACTTCGGTGATCGGACGAGAACCGGTATTTTCAACGTGGTATGGCCGTAGACGATGACTGGTGCCGCTTTGTTGTTTATATACCTGATTAGGGGAGAAGGGGCTGAACGACTACTTGGACACTTCTCTCTGAGGTCCGCGCAATACTATAAAGGCATCGTGGGGATGCCAATAAAATGGTGATCAAAAGTGGCCACAGATAGAAGGAACACTCCTTCACATAAAAGCAGTCCATGGTGTCAGCATGTCAGTAAGGTACACACTGTGACAACCTATTTATTTACTGAATGCACAAGAGATAAGGCGAGAGGCGATTGGTTGTCGGGAAGCAGTAAGCGCCCAACCCAATTCTAGTACTGTTGTGCACTGCACGAGGGCTATGCGTGATCGCCACTCCCAACGGACAGAAGGGAGCGCGTTAAACTCCGGATCTGGGCGTTTCGGAGGCAGGGGAAGTTTCTGAGAGTACAAATATTTTTGGAGATTCTTGGAGAATCCCTTTATAAATGAAAGTAGGTCGTGACCTTCGGACTTTAAAAAAAAAAAACACCTGGGGTGCTTGCCTATGTGTGGGGCCTGTATTGGTTGGGTTGATGGGTCTTGGAGTGGTTGTGACTTGAGTACTGGTACTGGAATACGGAGGAGAGTTATCAAGCTGTGAATTGCACACCATATACCCGAAACACCGACTCCATAACCCTGAGACGGCCCAATTGCCGATGGAATGAGGAGGAAAAGAACCAGTGCCTAAAAACCGCGTGTTCTGTGTCTGGGCGCGACTGGAGGAATGGTGGCAGTGTCCAGTATGCAAGAAAAGTATGACAGGGGGAGGACTGCTAGGTACTCAATTTCTCACCGAGAGACCCAGTAAAACAAGCTCAGTTGAAAAAGCCCCGTAAAGCCAGGCCAGTTTGTCTAGCCAGCCCAATTCCCCGACTTGTAATATTTGTAATAGAATAGTGTGAGTGCTGTTTGTGCGTGTAGAGACCAGAACTCGGGTGGTCAACCATCATCAGATGCTAACCGGGGTTTGTTGGTGTGGTCCTCTTGATGCACAAGAGTTCGCTATCTGTCTTGTCTGTCTTTTCTTTTTGTGCGTGAGATTGAACACTTGCGGGTTTGTCCGGAGGGCTATGGTTCTTAGAAACACAGGGTCTCACTTAAAACACAAAATTTCAAGTGGTGACAATTAAAACATAAGAAGGCCAGCAACACGTGTTGTGTTGTTGTGGCGGGTTTCACTGGGAGACTGAAAATCTGTAGATTTGTCCGGAGGTCTACAGTGCTAGTAGACAGGCGGGTACCAAAACAACAAAACTGTACAGGGCTAAAAACACAAGACACAACAAAAATAAAATAAAAAGGTCTACAACACGTGGTGTTCCCAAGCGGTCATCCATCTAAGAAGTAACCACGCCCGACGTTACTTGACTTCGGTGATCGGACGAGAACCGGTATTTTCAACGTGGTATGGCCGTAGACGATGACTGGTGCCGCTTTGTTGTTTATATACCTGATTAGGGGAGAAGGGGCTGAACGACTACTTGGACAATTCTCTCTGAGGTCCGCGCAATACTATAAAGGCATCGTGGGAATGCCAATAAAATGGTGGTCAAAAGTGGCCACAGATAGAAGGAACACTCCTTCACATAAAAGCAGTCCATGGTGTCAGCATGTCAGTAAGGTACACACTGGTGACAACCTATTTATTTACTGAATGCACAAGAGATAAGGCGAGAGGCGATTGGTTGTCGGGAAGCAGTAAGCGCCCAACCCAATTCTAGTACTGTTGTGCACTGCACGAAGGCTATGCGTGATCGCCACTCCCAACGGACAGAACTGAGCGCGTTAAACTCCGGATCTGGGCGTTTCGGAGGCAGGGGAAGTTTCTGAGAGTACAAATATTTTTGGAGATTCTTGGAGAATCCCTTTATAAATGAAAGTAGGTCGTGACCTTCGGACTTTAAAAAAAAAAAAAAAAAAAAAAAAACTGGGGTGCTTGCCTATGTGTGGGGCCTGTATTGGTTGGGTTGATGGGTCTTGGAGTGGGTGTGACTTGAGTACTGGTCCTGGAATACAGGAGGAGAGTTATCAAGCTGTGAATTGCACACCATATACCCGAAACACCGACTCCATAACCCTGAGACGGCCCAATTGCCGATGGAATGAGGAGGAAAAGAACCAGTGCCTAAAAACCGCGTGTTCTGTGTCTGGGCGCGACTGGAGGAATGGTGGCATTGTCCAGTATGCAAGAAAAGTATGACAGGGGGAGGACTGCTAGGTACTCAATTTCTCACCGAGAGACCCAGTAAAACAAGCTCAGTTGAAAAAGCCCCGTAAAGCCAGGCCAGTTTGTCTAGCCAGCCCAATTCCCCGACTTGTAATATTTGTAATAGAATAGTGTGAGTGCTGTTTGTGCGTGTAGAGACCAGAACTCGGGTGGTCAACCATCATCAGATGCTAACCGGGGTTTGTTGGTGTGGTCCTCTTGATGCACAAGAGTTCGCTATCTGTCTTGTCTGTCTTTTCTTTTTGTGCGTGAGACTGAACACTTGCGGGTTTGTCCGGAGGGCTATGGTTCTTAGAAACACAGGGTCTCACTTAAAACACAAAATTTCAAGGGGTGACAATTAAAACATAAGAAGGCCAGCAACACGTGTTGTGTTGTTGTGGCGGTTTTCACTGGGAGACTGAAAATCTGTAGATTTGTCCGGAGGTCTACAGTGCTAGTAGACAGGCGGGTACCAAAACAACAAAATTGTACAGGGCTAAAAACACAAGACACAACAAAAATAAAATAAAAAGGTCTACAACACGTGGTGTTCCCAAGCGGTCACCCATCTAAGTAGTAACCACGCCCGACGTTACTTGACTTCGGTGATCGGACGAGAACCGGTATTTTCAACGTGGTATGGCCGTAGACGATGACTGGTGCCGCTTTGTTGTTTATATACCTGATTAGGGGAGAAGGGGCTGAACGACTACTTGGACACTTCTCTCTGAGGTCCGCGCAATACTATAAAGGCATCGTGGGGATGCCAATAAAATGGTGATCAAAAGTGGCCACAGATAGAAGGAACACTCCTTCACATAAAAGCAGTCCATGGTGTCAGCATGTCAGTAAGGTACACACTGTGACAACCTATTTATTTACTGAATTCACAAGAGATAAGGCGAGAGGCGATTGGTTGTCGGGAAGCAGTAAGCGCCCAACCCAATTCTAGTACTGTTGTGCACTGCACGAGGGCTATGCGTGATCGCCACTCCCAACGGACAGAAGGGAGCGCGTTAAACTCCGGATCTGGGCGTTTCGGAGGCAGGGGAAGTTTCTGAGAGTACAAATATTTTTGGAGATTCTTGGAGAATCCCTTTATAAATGAAAGTAGGTCGTGACCTTCGGACTTAAAAAAAAAAAAATAAAAAAAAAAAAAACCTGGGGTGCTTGCCTATGTGTGGGGCCTGTATTGGTTGGGTTGATGGGTCTTGGAGTGGGTGTGACTTGAGTACTGGTACTGGAATACAGGAGGAGAGTTATCAAGCTGTGAATTGCACACCATATACCCGAAACACCGACTCCATAACCCTGAGACGGCCCAATTGCCGATGGAATGAGGAGGAAAGGAACCAGTGCCTAAAAAAAGCGTGTTCGGTGTCTGGGCGCGACTGGAGGAATGGTGGCAGTGTCCAGTATGCAAGAAAAGTATGACAGGGGGAGGACTGCTAGGTACTCAATTTCTCACCGAGAGACCCATTAAAACAAGCTCAGTTGAAAAAGCCCCGTAAAGCCAGGCCAGTTTGTCTAGCCAGCCCAATTCCCCGACTTGTAATATTTGTAATAGAATAGTGTGAGTGCTGTTTGTGCGTGTAGAGACCAGAACTCGGGTGGTCAACCATCATCAGATGCTAACGTGGGTTTGTTGGTGTGGTCCTCTTGATGCACAAGAGTTCGCTATCTGTCTTGTCTGTCTTTTCTTTTTGTGCGTGAGACTGAACACTTGCGGGTTTGTCCGGAGGGCTATGGTTTTTAGAAACCCAGGGTCTCACTTAAAACACAAAATTTCAAGGGGTGACAATTAAAACATAAGAAGGCCAGCAACACGTGTTGTGTTGTTGTGGGGGGTTTCACTGGGAGACTGAAAATCTGTAGATTTGTCCGGAGGTCTACAGTGCTAGTAGACAGGCGGGTACCAAAACAACAAAATTGTACAGGGCTAAAAACACAAGACACAACACAAAAAAAATGTCTACAACACGTGGTGTTCCCAAGCGGTCACCCATCTAAGTAGTAACCACGCCCGACGTTACTTGACTTCGGTGATCGGACGAGAACCGGTATTTTCAACGTGGTATGGCCGTAGACGATGACTGGTGCCGCTTTGTTGTTTATATACCTGATTAGGGGAGAAGGGGCTGAACGACTACTTGGACACTTCTCTCTGAGGTCCGCGCAATACTATAAAGGCATCGTGGGGATGCCAATAAAATGGTGGTCAAAAGTGGCCACAGATAGAAGGAACACTCCTTCACATAAAAGCAGTCCATGGTGTCAGCATGTCAGTAAGGTACACACTGGTGACAACCTATTTATTTACTGAATGCACAAGAGATAAGGCGAGAGGCGATTGGTTGTCGGGAAGCAGTAAGCACCCAACCCAATTCTAGTACTGTTGTGCACTGCACGAAGGCTATGCATGATCGCCACTCCCAACGGACAGAACTGAGCGCGTTAAACTCCGGATCTGGGCGTTTCGGAGGCAGGGGAAGTTTCTGAGAGTACAAATATTTTTGGAGATTCTTGGAGAATCCCTTTATAAATGAAAGTAGGTCGTGACCTTCGGACTTTTAAAAAAAAAAAAAAAAAAAAAAAAAAAAAAAAAAAAAAAACACCTGGGGTGCTTGCCTATGTGTGGGGCCTGTATTGGTTGGGTTGATGGGTCTTGGAGTGGGTGTGACTTGAGTACTGGTACTGGAATACAGGAGGAGAGTTATCAAGCTGTGAATTGCACACCATATACCCGAAACACCGACTCCATAACCCTGAGACGGCCCAATTGCCGATGGAATGAGGAGGAAAGGAACCAGTGCCTAAAAAAAGCGTGTTCGGTGTCTGGGCGCGACTGGAGGAATGGTGGCAGTGTCCAGTATGCAAGAAAAGTATGACAGGGGGAGGACTGCTAGGTACTCAATTTCTCACCGAGAGACCCAGTAAAACAAGCTCAGTTGAAAAAGCCCCGTAAAGCCAGGCCAGTTTGTCTAGCCAGCCCAATTCCCCGACTTGTAATATTTGTAATAGAATAGTGTGAGTGCTGTTTGTGCGTGTAGAGACCAGAACTCGGGTGGTCAACCATCATCAGATGCTAACCGGGGTTTGTTGGTGTGGTCCTCTTGATGCACAAGAGTTCGCTATCTGTCTTGTCTGTCTTTTCTTTTTGTGCGTGAGACTGAACACTTGCGGGTTTGTCCGGAGGGCTATGGTTCTTAGAAACACAGGGTCTCACTTAAAACACAAAATTTCAAGGGGTGACAATTAAAACATAAGAAGGCCAGCAACACGTGTTGTGTTGTTGTGGCGGGTTTCACTGGGAGACTGAAAATCTGTAGATTTGTCCGGAGGTCTACAGTGCTAGTAGACAGGCGGGTACCAAAACAACAAAATTGTACAGGGCTAAAAACACAAGACACAACAAAAATAAAATAAAAAGGTCTACAACACGTGGTGTTCCCAAGCGGTCACCCATCTAAGTAGTAACCACGCCCGACGTTACTTGACTTCGGTGATCGGACGAGAACCGGTATTTTCAACGTGGTATGGCCGTAGACGATGACTGGTGCCGCTTTGTTGTTTATATACCTGATTAGGGGAGAAGGGGCTGAACGACTACTTGGACACTTCTCTCTGAGGTCCGCGCAATACTATAAAGGCATCGTGGGGATGCCAATAAAATGGTGGTCAAAAGTGGCCACAGATAGAAGGAACACTCCTTCACATAAAAGCAGTCCATGGTGTCAGCATGTCAGTAAGGTACACACTGTGACAACCTATTTATTTACTGAATGCACAAGAGATAAGGCGAGAGGCGATTGGTTGTCGGGAAGCAGTAAGCGCCCAACCCAATTCTAGTACTGTTGTGCACTGCACGATGGCTATGCGTGATCGCCACTCCCAACGGACAGAAGGGAGCGCGTTAAACTCCGGATCTGGGCGTTTCGGAGGCAGGGGAAGTTTCTGAGAGTACAAATATTTTTGGAGATTCTTGGAGAATCCCTTTATAAATGAAAGTAGGTCGTGACCTTCGGACTTAAAAAAAAAAAAAAATAAAAAAAAAAAAACCTGGTGTGCTTGCCTATGTGTGGGGCCTGTATTGGTTGGGTTGATGGGTCTTGGAGTGGGTGTGACTTGAGTACTGGTACTGGAATACAGGAGGAGAGTTATCAAGCTGTGAATTGCACACCATATACCCGAAACACCGACTCCATAACCCTGAGACGGCCCAATTGCCGATGGAATGAGGAGGAAAGGAACCAGTGCCTAAAAAAAGCGTGTTCGGTTTCTGGGCGCGATTGGAGGAATGGTGGCAGTGTCCAGTATGCAAGAAAAGTATGACAGGGGGAGGACTGCTAGGTACTCAATTTCTCACCGAGAGACCCATTAAAACAAGCTCAGTTGAAAAAGCCCCGTAAAGCCAGGCCAGTTTGTCTAGCCAGCCCAATTCCCCGACTTGTAATATTTGTAATAGAATAGTGTGAGTGCTGTTTGTGCGTGTAGAGACCAGAACTCGGGTGGTCAACCATCATCAGATGCTAACCGGGGTTTGTTGGTGTGGTCCTCTTGATGCACAAGAGTTCGCTATCTGTCTTGTCTGTCTTTTCTTTTTGTGCGTGAGACTGAACACTTGCGGGTTTGTCCGGAGGGCTATGGTTCTTAGAAACACAGGGTCTCACTTAAAACACAAAATTTCAAGGGGTGACAATTAAAACATAAGAAGGCCAGCAACACGTGTTGTGTTGTTGTGGCGGGTTTCACTGGGAGACTGAAAATCTGTAGATTTGTCCGGAGGTCTACAGTGCTAGTAGACAGGCGGGTACCAAAACAACAAAATTGTACAGGGCTAAAAACACAAGACACAACAAAAATAAAATAAAAAGGTCTACAACACGTGGTGTTCCCAAGCGGTCATCCATCTAAGAAGTAACCACGCCCGACGTTACTTGACTTCGGTGATCGGACGAGAACCGGTATTTTCAACGTGGTATGGCCGTAGACGATGACTGGTGCCGCTTTGTTGTTTATATACCTGATTAGGGGAGAAGGGGCTGAACGACTACTTGGACACTTCTCTCTGAGGTCCGCGCAATACTATAAAGGCATCGTGGGAATGCCAATAAAATGGTGGTCAAAAGTGGCCACAGATAGAAGGAACACTCCTTCACATAAAAGCAGTCCATGGTGTCAGCATGTCAGTAAGGTACACACTGTGACAACCTATTTATTTACTGAATGCACAAGAGATAAGGCGAGAGGCGATTGGTTGTCGGGAAGCAGTAAGCGCCCAACCCAATTCTAGTACTGTTGTGCACTGCACGATGGCTATGCGTGATCGCCACTCCCAACGGACAGAAGGGAGCGCGTTAAACTCCGGATCTGGGCGTTTCGGAGGCAGGGGAAGTTTCTGAGAGTACAAATATTTTTGGAGATTCTTGGAGAATCCCTTTATAAATGAAAGTAGGTCGTGACCTTCGGACTTAAAAAAAAAAAAATAAAAAAAAAAAAAACCTGGGGTGCTTGCCTATGTGTGGGGCCTGTATTGGTTGGGTTGATGGGTCTTGGAGTGGGTGTGACTTGAGTACTGGTACTGGAATACAGGAGGAGAGTTATCAAGCTGTGAATTGCACACCATATACCCGAAACACCGACTCCATAACCCTGAGACGGCCCAATTGCCGATGGAATGAGGAGGAAAGGAACCAGTGCCTAAAAAAAGCGTGTTCGGTGTCTGGGCGCGACTGGAGGAATGGTGGCAGTGTCCAGTATGCAAGAAAAGTATGACAGGGGGAGGACTGCTAGGTACTCAATTTCTCACCGAGAGACCCATTAAAACAAGCTCAGTTGAAAAAGCCCCGTAAAGCCAGGCCAGTTTGTCTAGCCAGCCCAATTCCCCGACTTGTAATATTTGTAATAGAATAGTGTGAGTGCTGTTTGTGCGTGTAGAGACCAGAACTCGGGTGGTCAACCATCATCAGATGCTAACGTGGGTTTGTTGGTGTGGTCCTCTTGATGCACAAGAGTTCGCTATCTGTCTTGTCTGTCTTTTCTTTTTGTGCGTGAGACTGAACACTTGCGGGTTTGTCCGGAGGGCTATGGTTTTTAGAAACCCAGGGTCTCACTTAAAACACAAAATTTCAAGGGGTGACAATTAAAACATAAGAAGGCCAGCAACACGTGTTGTGTTGTTGTGGGGGGTTTCACTGGGAGACTGAAAATCTGTAGATTTGTCCGGAGGTCTACAGTGCTAGTAGACAGGCGGGTACCAAAACAACAAAATTGTACAGGGCTAAAAACACAAGACACAACACAAAAAAAATGTCTACAACACGTGGTGTTCCCAAGCGGTCACCCATCTAAGTAGTAACCACGCCCGACGTTACTTGACTTCGGTGATCGGACGAGAACCGGTATTTTCAACGTGGTATGGCCGTAGACGATGACTGGTGCCGCTTTGTTGTTTATATACCTGATTAGGGGAGAAGGGGCTGAACGACTACTTGGACACTTCTCTCTGAGGTCCGCGCAATACTATAAAGGCATCGTGGGGATGCCAATAAAATGGTGGTCAAAAGTGGCCACAGATAGAAGGAACACTCCTTCACATAAAAGCAGTCCATGGTGTCAGCATGTCAGTAAGGTACACACTGGTGACAACCTATTTATTTACTGAATGCACAAGAGATAAGGCGAGAGGCGATTGGTTGTCGGGAAGCAGTAAGCACCCAACCCAATTCTAGTACTGTTGTGCACTGCACGAAGGCTATGCATGATCGCCACTCCCAACGGACAGAACTGAGCGCGTTAAACTCCGGATCTGGGCGTTTCGGAGGCAGGGGAAGTTTCTGAGAGTACAAATATTTTTGGAGATTCTTGGAGAATCCCTTTATAAATGAAAGTAGGTCGTGACCTTCGGACTTTTAAAAAAAAAAAAAAAAAAAAAAAAAAAAAAAAAAAAAACACCTGGGGTGCTTGCCTATGTGTGGGGCCTGTATTGGTTGGGTTGATGGGTCTTGGAGTGGGTGTGACTTGAGTACTGGTACTGGAATACAGGAGGAGAGTTATCAAGCTGTGAATTGCACACCATATACCCGAAACACCGACTCCATAACCCTGAGACGGCCCAATTGCCGATGGAATGAGGAGGAAAGGAACCAGTGCCTAAAAAAAGCGTGTTCGGTGTCTGGGCGCGACTGGAGGAATGGTGGCAGTGTCCAGTATGCAAGAAAAGTATGACAGGGGGAGGACTGCTAGGTACTCAATTTCTCACCGAGAGACCCAGTAAAACAAGCTCAGTTGAAAAAGCCCCGTAAAGCCAGGCCAGTTTGTCTAGCCAGCCCAATTCCCCGACTTGTAATATTTGTAAT
Source organism: Cepaea hortensis (assembly GCA_963921405.1). Classification (NCBI taxonomy): domain Eukaryota; kingdom Metazoa; phylum Mollusca; class Gastropoda; order Stylommatophora; family Helicidae; genus Cepaea; species Cepaea hortensis. The sequence goes on from CAWUFQ010000392.1 coordinate 33,626, forward strand.
AGAATAGTGTGAGTGCTGTTTGTGCGTGTAGAGACCAGAACTCGGGTGGTCAACCATCATCAGATGCTAACCGGGGTTTGTTGGTGTGGTCCTCTTGATGCACAAGAGTTCGCTATCTGTCTTGTCTGTCTTTTCTTTTTGTGCGTGAGACTGAACACTTGCGGGTTTGTCCGGAGGGCTATGGTTCTTAGAAACACAGGGTCTCACTTAAAACACAAAATTTCAAGGGGTGACAATTAAAACATAAGAAGGCCAGCAACACGTGTTGTGTTGTTGTGGCGGGTTTCACTGGGAGACTGAAAATCTGTAGATTTGTCCGGAGGTCTACAGTGCTAGTAGACAGGCGGGTACCAAAACAACAAAATTGTACAGGGCTAAAAACACAAGACACAACAAAAATAAAATAAAAAGGTCTACAACACGTGGTGTTCCCAAGCGGTCACCCATCTAAGTAGTAACCACGCCCGACGTTACTTGACTTCGGTGATCGGACGAGAACCGGTATTTTCAACGTGGTATGGCCGTAGACGATGACTGGTGCCGCTTTGTTGTTTATATACCTGATTAGGGGAGAAGGGGCTGAACGACTACTTGGACACTTCTCTCTGAGGTCCGCGCAATACTATAAAGGCATCGTGGGGATGCCAATAAAATGGTGGTCAAAAGTGGCCACAGATAGAAGGAACACTCCTTCACATAAAAGCAGTCCATGGTGTCAGCATGTCAGTAAGGTACACACTGTGACAACCTATTTATTTACTGAATGCACAAGAGATAAGGCGAGAGGCGATTGGTTGTCGGGAAGCAGTAAGCGCCCAACCCAATTCTAGTACTGTTGTGCACTGCACGATGGCTATGCGTGATCGCCACTCCCAACGGACAGAAGGGAGCGCGTTAAACTCCGGATCTGGGCGTTTCGGAGGCAGGGGAAGTTTCTGAGAGTACAAATATTTTTGGAGATTCTTGGAGAATCCCTTTATAAATGAAAGTAGGTCGTGACCTTCGGACTTAAAAAAAAAAAAAAATAAAAAAAAAAAAACCTGGTGTGCTTGCCTATGTGTGGGGCCTGTATTGGTTGGGTTGATGGGTCTTGGAGTGGGTGTGACTTGAGTACTGGTACTGGAATACAGGAGGAGAGTTATCAAGCTGTGAATTGCACACCATATACCCGAAACACCGACTCCATAACCCTGAGACGGCCCAATTGCCGATGGAATGAGGAGGAAAGGAACCAGTGCCTAAAAAAAGCGTGTTCGGTTTCTGGGCGCGACTGGAGGAATGGTGGCAGTGTCCAGTATGCAAGAAAAGTATGACAGGGGGAGGACTGCTAGGTACTCAATTTCTCACCGAGAGACCCATTAAAACAAGCTCAGTTGAAAAAGCCCCGTAAAGCCAGGCCAGTTTGTCTAGCCAGCCCAATTCCCCGACTTGTAATATTTGTAATAGAATAGTGTGAGTGCTGTTTGTGCGTGTAGAGACCAGAACTCGGGTGGTCAACCATCATCAGATGCTAACCGGGGTTTGTTGGTGTGGTCCTCTTGATGCACAAGAGTTCGCTATCTGTCTTGTCTGTCTTTTCTTTTTGTGCGTGAGACTGAACACTTGCGGGTTTGTCCGGAGGGCTATGGTTCTTAGAAACACAGGGTCTCACTTAAAACACAAAATTTCAAGGGGTGACAATTAAAACATAAGAAGGCCAGCAACACGTGTTGTGTTGTTGTGGCGGGTTTCACTGGGAGACTGAAAATCTGTAGATTTGTCCGGAGGTCTACAGTGCTAGTAGACAGGCGGGTACCAAAACAACAAAATTGTACAGGGCTAAAAACACAAGACACAACAAAAATAAAATAAAAAGGTCTACAACACGTGGTGTTCCCAAGCGGTCATCCATCTAAGAAGTAACCACGCCCGACGTTACTTGACTTCGGTGATCGGACGAGAACCGGTATTTTCAACGTGGTATGGCCGTAGACGATGACTGGTGCCGCTTTGTTGTTTATATACCTGATTAGGGGAGAAGGGGCTGAACGACTACTTGGACACTTCTCTCTGAGGTCCGCGCAATACTATAAAGGCATCGTGGGAATGCCAATAAAATGGTGGTCAAAAGTGGCCACAGATAGAAGGAACACTCCTTCACATAAAAGCAGTCCATGGTGTCAGCATGTCAGTAAGGTACACACTGTGACAACCTATTTATTTACTGAATGCACAAGAGATAAGGCGAGAGGCGATTGGTTGTCGGGAAGCAGTAAGCGCCCAACCCAATTCTAGTACTGTTGTGCACTGCACGATGGCTATGCGTGATCGCCACTCCCAACGGACAGAAGGGAGCGCGTTAAACTCCGGATCTGGGCGTTTCGGAGGCAGGGGAAGTTTCTGAGAGTACAAATATTTTTGGAGATTCTTGGAGAATCCCTTTATAAATGAAAGTAGGTCGTGACCTTCGGACTTAAAAAAAAAAAAAAATAAAAAAAAAAAAACCTGGTGTGCTTGCCTATGTGTGGGGCCTGTATTGGTTGGGTTGATGGGTCTTGGAGTGGGTGTGACTTGAGTACTGGTACTGGAATACAGGAGGAGAGTTATCAAGCTGTGAATTGCACACCATATACCCGAAACACCGACTCCATAACCCTGAGACGGCCCAATTGCCGATGGAATGAGGAGGAAAGGAACCAGTGCCTAAAAAAAGCGTGTTCGGTTTCTGGGCGCGACTGGAGGAATGGTGGCAGTGTCCAGTATGCAAGAAAAGTATGACAGGGGGAGGACTGCTAGGTACTCAATTTCTCACCGAGAGACCCATTAAAACAAGCTCAGTTGAAAAAGCCCCGTAAAGCCAGGCCAGTTTGTCTAGCCAGCCCAATTCCCCGACTTGTAATATTTGTAATAGAATAGTGTGAGTGCTGTTTGTGCGTGTAGAGACCAGAACTCGGGTGGTCAACCATCATCAGATGCTAACCGGGGTTTGTTGGTGTGGTCCTCTTGATGCACAAGAGTTCGCTATCTGTCTTGTCTGTCTTTTCTTTTTGTGCGTGAGACTGAACACTTGCGGGTTTGTCCGGAGGGCTATGGTTCTTAGAAACACAGGGTCTCACTTAAAACACAAAATTTCAAGGGGTGACAATTAAAACATAAGAAGGCCAGCAACACGTGTTGTGTTGTTGTGGCGGGTTTCACTGGGAGACTGAAAATCTGTAGATTTGTCCGGAGGTCTACAGTGCTAGTAGACAGGCGGGTACCAAAACAACAAAATTGTACAGGGCTAAAAACACAAGACACAACAAAAATAAAATAAAAAGGTCTACAACACATGGTGTTCCCAAGCGGTCACCCATCTAAGTAGTAACCACGCCCGACGTTACTTGACTTCGGTGATCGGACGAGAACCGGTATTTTCAACGTGGTATGGCCGTAGACGATGACTGGTGCCGCTTTGTTGTTTATATACCTGATTAGGGGAGAAGGGGCTGAACGACTACTTGGACACTTCTCTCTGAGGTCCGCGCAATACTATAAAGGCATCGTGGGGATGCCAATAAAATGGTGGTCAAAAGTGGCCACAGATAGAAGGAACACTCCTTCACATAAAAGCAGTCCATGGTGTCAGCATGTCAGTAAGGTACACACTGTGACAACCTATTTATTTACTGAATGCACAAGAGATAAGGCGAGAGGCGATTGGTTGTCGGGAAGCAGTAAGCGCCCAACCCAATTCTAGTACTGTTGTGCACTGCACGATGGCTATGCGTGATCGCCACTCCCAACGGACAGAAGGGAGCGCGTTAAACTCCGGATCTGGGCGTTTCGGAGGCAGGGGAAGTTTCTGAGAGTACAAATATTTTTGGAGATTCTTGGAGAATCCCTTTATAAATGAAAGTAGGTCGTGACCTTCGGACTTAAAAAAAAAAAAAAATAAAAAAAAAAAAACCTGGTGTGCTTGCCTATGTGTGGGGCCTGTATTGGTTGGGTTGATGGGTCTTGGAGTGGGTGTGACTTGAGTACTGGTACTGGAATACAGGAGGAGAGTTATCAAGCTGTGAATTGCACACCATATACCCGAAACACCGACTCCATAACCCTGAGACGGCCCAATTGCCGATGGAATGAGGAGGAAAGGAACCAGTGCCTAAAAAAAGCGTGTTCGGTTTCTGGGCGCGACTGGAGGAATGGTGGCAGTGTCCAGTATGCAAGAAAAGTATGACAGGGGGAGGACTGCTAGGTACTCAATTTCTCACCGAGAGACCCATTAAAACAAGCTCAGTTGAAAAAGCCCCGTAAAGCCAGGCCAGTTTGTCTAGCCAGCCCAATTCCCCGACTTGTAATATTTGTAATAGAATAGTGTGAGTGCTGTTTGTGCGTGTAGAGACCAGAACTCGGGTGGTCAACCATCATCAGATGCTAACCGGGGTTTGTTGGTGTGGTCCTCTTGATGCACAAGAGTTCGCTATCTGTCTTGTCTGTCTTTTCTTTTTGTGCGTGAGACTGAACACTTGCGGGTTTGTCCGGAGGGCTATGGTTCTTAGAAACACAGGGTCTCACTTAAAACACAAAATTTCAAGGGGTGACAATTAAAACATAAGAAGGCCAGCAACACGTGTTGTGTTGTTGTGGCGGGTTTCACTGGGAGACTGAAAATCTGTAGATTTGTCCGGAGGTCTACAGTGCTAGTAGACAGGCGGGTACCAAAACAACAAAATTGTACAGGGCTAAAAACACAAGACACAACAAAAATAAAATAAAAAGGTCTACAACACGTGGTGTTCCCAAGCGGTCATCCATCTAAGAAGTAACCACGCCCGACGTTACTTGACTTCGGTGATCGGACGAGAACCGGTATTTTCAACGTGGTATGGCCGTAGACGATGACTGGTGCCGCTTTGTTGTTTATATACCTGATTAGGGGAGAAGGGGCTGAACGACTACTTGGACACTTCTCTCTGAGGTCCGCGCAATACTATAAAGGCATCGTGGGAATGCCAATAAAATGGTGGTCAAAAGTGGCCACAGATAGAAGGAACACTCCTTCACATAAAAGCAGTCCATGGTGTCAGCATGTCAGTAAGGTACACACTGTGACAACCTATTTATTTACTGAATGCACAAGAGATAAGGCGAGAGGCGATTGGTTGTCGGGAAGCAGTAAGCGCCCAACCCAATTCTAGTACTGTTGTGCACTGCACGATGGCTATGCGTGATCGCCACTCCCAACGGACAGAAGGGAGCGCGTTAAACTCCGGATCTGGGCGTTTCGGAGGCAGGGGAAGTTTCTGAGAGTACAAATATTTTTGGAGATTCTTGGAGAATCCCTTTATAAATGAAAGTAGGTCGTGACCTTCGGACTTAAAAAAAAAAAAAATAAAAAAAAAAAAACCTGGTGTGCTTGCCTATGTGTGGGGCCTGTATTGGTTGGGTTGATGGGTCTTGGAGTGGGTGTGACTTGAGTACTGGTACTGGAATACAGGAGGAGAGTTATCAAGCTGTGAATTGCACACCATATACCCGAAACACCGACTCCATAACCCTGAGACGGCCCAATTGCCGATGGAATGAGGAGGAAAGGAACCAGTGCCTAAAAAAAGCGTGTTCGGTTTCTGGGCGCGACTGGAGGAATGGTGGCAGTGTCCAGTATGCAAGAAAAGTATGACAGGGGGAGGACTGCTAGGTACTCAATTTCTCACCGAGAGACCCATTAAAACAAGCTCAGTTGAAAAAGCCCCGTAAAGCCAGGCCAGTTTGTCTAGCCAGCCCAATTCCCCGACTTGTAATATTTGTAATAGAATAGTGTGAGTGCTGTTTGTGCGTGTAGAGACCAGAACTCGGGTGGTCAACCATCATCAGATGCTAACCGGGGTTTGTTGGTGTGGTCCTCTTGATGCACAAGAGTTCGCTATCTGTCTTGTCTGTCTTTTCTTTTTGTGCGTGAGACTGAACACTTGCGGGTTTGTCCGGAGGGCTATGGTTCTTAGAAACACAGGGTCTCACTTAAAACACAAAATTTCAAGGGGTGACAATTAAAACATAAGAAGGCCAGCAACACGTGTTGTGTTGTTGTGGCGGGTTTCACTGGGAGACTGAAAATCTGTAGATTTGTCCGGAGGTCTACAGTGCTAGTAGACAGGCGGGTACCAAAACAACAAAATTGTACAGGGCTAAAAACACAAGACACAACAAAAATAAAATAAAAAGGTCTACAACACGTGGTGTTCCCAAGCGGTCATCCATCTAAGAAGTAACCACGCCCGACGTTACTTGACTTCGGTGATCGGACGAGAACCGGTATTTTCAACGTGGTATGGCCGTAGACGATGACTGGTGCCGCTTTGTTGTTTATATACCTGATTAGGGGAGAAGGGGCTGAACGACTACTTGGACACTTCTCTCTGAGGTCCGCGCAATACTATAAAGGCATCGTGGGAATGCCAATAAAATGGTGGTCAAAAGTGGCCACAGATAGAAGGAACACTCCTTCACATAAAAGCAGTCCATGGTGTCAGCATGTCAGTAAGGTACACACTGGTGACAAACTATTTATTTACTGAATGCACAAGAGATAAGGCGAGAGGCGATTGGTTGTCGGGAAGCAGTAAGCGCCCAACCCAATTCTAGTACTGGTGTGCACTGCACGAAGGCTATGCGTGATCGCCACTCCCAACGGACAGAACTGAGCGCGTTAAACTCCGGATCTGGGCGTTTCGGAGGCAGGGGAAGTTTCTGAGAGTACAAATATTTTTGGAGATTCTTGGAGAATCCCTTTATAAATGAAAGTAGGTCGTGACCTTCGGACTTAAAAAAAAAACAAACCTGGGGTGCTTGCCTATGTGTGGGGCCTGTATTGGTTGGGTTGATGGGTCTTGGAGTGGGTGTGACTTGAGTACTGGTACTGGAATACAGGAGGAGAGTTATCAAGCTGTGAATTGCACACCATATACCCGAAACACCGACTCCATAACCCTGAGACGGCCCAATTGCCGATGGAATGAGGAGGAAAAGAACCAGTGCCTAAAAACCGCGTGTTCTGTGTCTGGGCGCGACTGGAGGAATGGTGGCATTGTCCAGTATGCAAGAAAAGTATGACAGGGGGAGGACTGCTAGGTACTCAATTTCTCACCGAGAGACCCAGTAAAACAAGCTCAGTTGAAAAAGCCCCGTAAAGCCAGGCCAGTTTGTCTAGCCAGCCCAATTCCCCGACTTGTAATATTTGTAATAGAATAGTGTGAGTGCTGTTTGTGCGTGTAGAGACCAGAACTCGGGTGGTCAACCATCATCAGATGCTAACCGGGGTTTGTTGGTGTGGTCCTCTTGATGCACAAGAGTTCGCTATCTGTCTTGTCTGTCTTTTCTTTTTGTGCGTGAGACTGAACACTTGCGGGTTTGTCCGGAGGGCTATGGTTCTTAGAAACACAGGGTCTCACTTAAAACACAAAATTTCAAGGGGTGACAATTAAAACATAAGAAGGCCAGCAACACGTGTTGTGTTGTTGTGGCGGGTTTCACTGGGAGACTGAAAATCTGTAGATTTGTCCGGAGGTCTACAGTGCTAGTAGACAGGCGGGTACCAAAACAACAAAATTGTACAGGGCTAAAAACACAAGACACAACAAAAATAAAATAAAAAGGTCTACAACACGTGGTGTTCCCAAGCGGTCACCCATCTAAGTAGTAACCACGCCCGACGTTACTTGACTTCGGTGATCGGACGAGAACCGGTATTTTCAACGTGGTATGGCCGTAGACGATGACTGGTGCCGCTTTGTTGTTTATATACCTGATTAGGGGAGAAGGGGCTGAACGACTACTTGGACACTTCTCTCTGAGGTCCGCGCAATACTATAAAGGCATCGTGGGGATACCAATAAAATGGTGATCAAAAGTGGCCACAGATAGAAAGGAACACTCCTTCACATAAAAGCAGTCCATGGTGTCAGCATGTCAGTAAGGTACACACTGTGACAACCTATTTATTTACTGAATGCACAAGAGATAAGGCGAGAGGCGATTGGTTGTCGGGAAGCAGTAAGCGCCCAACCCAATTCTAGTACTGTTGTGCACTGCACGAAGGCTATGCGTGATCGCCACTCCCAACGGACAGAAGGGAGCGCGTTAAACTCCGGATCTGGGCGTTTCGGAGGCAGGGGAAGTTTCTGAGAGTACAAATATTTTTGGAGATTCTTGGAGAATCCCTTTATAAATGAAAGTAGGTCGTGACCTTCGGACTAAAAAAAAAAAAAAATAAAAAAAAAAAAAACCTGGGGTGCTTGCCTATGTGTGGGGCCTGTATTGGTTGGGTTGATGGGTCTTGGAGTGGGTGTGACTTGAGTACTGGTACTGGAATACAGGAGGAGAGTTATCAAGCTGTGAATTGCACACCATATACCCGAAACACCGACTCCATAACCCTGAGACGGCCCAATTGCCGATGGAATGAGGAGGAAAAGAACCAGTGCCTAAAAACCGCGTGTTCTGTGTCTGGGCGCGACTGGAGGAATGGTGGCATTGTCCAGTATGCAAGAAAAGTATGACAGGGGGAGGACTGCTAGGTACTCAATTTCTCACCGAGAGACCCAGTAAAACAAGCTCATTTGAAAAAGCCCCGTAAAGCCAGGCCAGTTTGTCTAGCCAGCCCAATTCCCCGACTTGTAATATTTGTAATAGAATAGTGTCAGTGCTGTTTGTGCGTGTAGAGACCAGAACTCGGGTGGTCAACCATCATCAGATGCTAACCGGGGTTTGTTGGTGTGGTCCTCTTGATGCACAAGAGTTCGCTATCTGTCTTGTCTGTCTTTTCTTTTTGTGCGTGAGACTGAACACTTGCGGGTTTGTCCGGAGGGCTATGGTTCTTAGAAACACAGGGTCTCACTTAAAACACAAAATTTCAAGGGGTGACAATTAAAACATAAGAAGGCCAGCAACACGTGTTGTGTTGTTGTGGCGGGTTTCACTGGGAGACTGAAAATCTGTAGATTTGTCCGGAGGTCTACAGTGCTAGTAGACAGGCGGGTACCAAAACAACAAAATTGTACAGGGCTAAAAACACAAGACACAACAAAAATAAAATAAAAAGGTCTACAACACGTGGTGTTCCCAAGCGGTCACCCATCTAAGTAGTAACCACGCCCGACGTTACTTGACTTCGGTGATCGGACGAGAACCGGTATTTTCAACGTGGTATGGCCGTAGACGATGACTGGTGCCGCTATGTTGTTTATATACCTGATTAGGGGAGAAGGGGCTGAACGACTACTTGGACACTTCTCTCTGAGGTCCGCGCAATACTATAAAGGCATCGTGGGGATGCCAATAAAATGGTGGTCAAAAGTGGCCACAGATAGAAGGAACACTCCTTCACATAAAAGCAGTCCATGGTGTCAGCATGTCAGTAAGGTACACACTGTGACAACCTATTTATTTACTGAATGCACAAGAGATAAGGCGAGAGGCGATTGGTTGTCGGGAAGCAGTAAGCGCCCAACCCAATTCTAGTACTGTTGTGCACTGCACGAAGGCTATGCGTGATCGCCACTCCCAACGGACAGAAGGGAGCGCGTTAAACTCCGGATCTGGGCGTTTCGCAGGCAGGGGAAGTTTCTGAGAGTACAAATATTTTTGGAGATTCTTGGAGAATCCCTTTATAAATGAAAGTAGGTCGTGACCTTCGGACTTAAAAAAAAAAAAAAAAAAAAAAAAAAAAAAACCTGGGGTGCTTGCCTATGTGTGGGGCCTGTATTGGTTGGGTTGATGGGTCTTGGAGTGGGTGTGACTTGAGTACTGGTACTGGAATACAGGAGGAGAGTTATCAAGCTGTGAATTGCACACCATATACCCGAAACACCGACTCCATAACCCTGAGACGGCCCAATTGCCGATGGAATGAGGAGGAAAGGAACCAGTGCCTAAAAAAAGCGTGTTCGGTGTTGTAACAAGACCGCCGGGGCTTGGACTGGTTTGCCACGATAGTTACTATCCCCTGCCTTTGCTCCAACCACCTCAATAGCACTCTACATCTACCAGGCCCCACACAAGCCGGGACAGCTTAACCTCCCCTCCCTCACCTAGGGTTCCAAACCCCAAGGGGGCTCGGACCAGACACCAGTCATATCACTGCACAAAGTCATAGCTAAGAGAACAAAAATTTAATTCTGAACTACGTCAACCACAACACATAGAAGGATGGCTGAAAGCCAGACTAGAAGAACTATGTACAAGATCAAAGACGCAGATGAGTATTCATCATGGAGGCGGACGATAGCTCGTGCGGTTGTCCAGTCGTGGTAGCGACTCACCCAGGCTCCTCCAGTGGACTGGAACTCCAAGGTCTGCTGCCTCTCCAAAGTTCCCTCTTCACCCAGAGAACCAAGCAAGGGCTGATCAAGCGCAGTACCACTGCCTGACTGACACTGCACTGATGAACAAGGATCCTTCCTTGCTGTCGTACTATTTCACTCGTCACACTCCTGATGAAGTCTGGGCCGACCCTATAACATTAGCGGTCTCCCACTTGCAGAAAAAATACATGTAGCACCGTCTCAACATACACAAGAGCCAGGTCACTCTTCTATCTCATCAGTGACCCACACACTGATATGTCACTTACACAATACGCGGTTGCTCCACACGAACACACAATGTCACTGGTAAAGTCTATCAGGTGACTAAACCCTTCACCTTAGTTCCATGTCCTTGGACAATAGATCTTCACACAGTATCCTGTACCTACCCTGATCCATGGGTAGTAATCACAACCTAACATACACTGTCAACAGTTCATCACGTTGGCATGAGGTAGCTCCCTACCTTCACAAACATTGTCAACAGTTCATAACGTTGGCATGAGGTAACTCCCTACCTTCACAACCATGTCACTCAGGTGTTTCCACCAATGTTGTAATCAATGTCCTAGTTCACTGGACCACATGTTGGCTTCATAAAGGTAACCAATGTAAAAACACTATGTAAGCATCAACTGATACATGGTGTCCCATAACCCAGCCGGGCCAGAAGCATATAACACAGGTCATGGTGACCGGTAACAATGATCACCTCGCTCAACTTGAAAGGTCACTACCTTGCAATTACCAAGGTTTACACAGAGACTGAATGTCACCAGTGCTTCACTGGCTTGAATCACCAGACGTTTCAGTGTTGGATCCTCTCAGGATCGGATGACACTCGTCGGACTCTTGACGGAGGTCCTAACCTAGACCTACCGACTTATTCAGCACTCAGCTCCTTCCAACATTGATCTCGCAGAATCAGACAACCACTCCCAGTATGGCCTCAATCAACTTCTGGATAGGCACTGGAATGAGTGGGCCCATAGAGCTCATGGTGCAGCTCTTGAATCTTCTACTGTATAGTAATAACAGATCCTGAAACACGGAGAGGTTGGTGTGAGTACTCAACTACAACAAAGACTACCAGCATCTCCACCCTGTCACCTGCCTCTCAGACATTCCTCATGTCTACCAACATGAGTATGAAATCATCACATCATAGATCTACCTAGTCACTATAATATATAGGCATAATGATGGTAGAAAAAGCAATAGCACACCTGTTCAGTCAAGTAACACTTCTGGGCTACATATAACCCCTAGCACCAGAGTCGACTGTATGACTCTGTCAAGCATCCTTCGCCTGGTGCCAGTCCAATCCGGTTTCATCTCCCATCATCAATCAACATATACACTTACTTTCCTTTCCGTGTAGGGATTACTGTATCTAGAAGGTGTCCAGCCGGACATCTCCTTCCTGACAGACTCATCAATTCATCAATCCCTTAACCCATGGACTGATGAATTACACACCTTAAGAACTATATGTCCATAATGAATTATACTCCTGATAATTCATTACTATAGCATTAACTAAGGAGAACTCATGACTTGTTACACTTAAATAGCAAAATCATATCACAGCCATAGTGTCAGGTCTGGGATCCCTGCCCCAGATCCTGAGTTGCCCTCTTATTCACTGACTATCTTTCAGGTCAGTCATCCCTGTGCCGGTCGAGCACAGCTGTGGTGGCCATCCACCACTACACTTTCCCACAGCTACTGTGGGTCTCGTGTACCTTGTCCCGTGACGACTTAAGTCACGTCATCCAATGTAGCAAACCTCCAGACTCCACTACCAAACTCTGGCTCCACCTTTTTTTTTTGTTTTTGGGGGGGGGGGGGGGGTGGTTATGCCCCTCCCCCCTACTACCTCACGGCAGTACTCCAAGTACTCCATGAACCGAGTCAGGGTTCCAGAAGAGTAGAATATTAGAGACAGAAATGGTTAGGTTCAAACCTCGATCTATCTAGACACCTCGGCCTCGAATTACGGAGCGCCGCATCACCCTCGATCGGGTATGTTCATCCATCGGATATGCACGATTGCATTGGGTCGGACCTATTACCGATCGGGTTGGGGGTACCGGCCTACCTCCCGCTGCCTAGACAAACGTAAGATGGAACACGCACGGTCATCCTAGCGTACGGACATGACAACAAGCAGTAACAATAGTATCATGAATACTTCTTATCAATTGTTATCCTACCGATGCAACGCCATTCGGCTTACGCGGAATAACACTGCTATCTGCACACAGCAAATACACCACTGCTGATTTCACCTTGATTCCTCGAAAAATCACCATCACTGATAGAACAAGTACGTTACCATTCTAATGTCACGAAGCACATTACACATTTCTAATAATAAGCTATACCTTATCATTTACAGCGTCTAGCATGTTGATGTCATGACGGACAAACTGTCGCCTTGCCTGCGTAATGAATAAACCAAACCCGTAACTGCTACACACTGTAACGCACATCGTTCGGCCTATTTTATTTACACACCACTCGCTGTGGAATACGGCTTGTTCCGTCAGGTAACACATTACATTGCTGATCGATAAAGCCTACTTAAAAATGCAAACCGCCAACTGTAACGGATAACGCTACGCGACAACTCAATTTTACGACGGCAATTAATTCATTCCGGGAATCAGCACGGCATTACGACAACAATTAAATCATAGAATAAGTACTCAACTAACCTGTGATTGAAGAATCACAACCTTGACTGTAGATGTCCGCACTGGCCGCGAATATTGACATCAAACTTACAACAGCCTGTTGGCTGCGATCTGTCTACGCTGAGGTTTGGTGGGCGACTGCTCACGACAAAGTCAGTGCGCCTTCCACTCGCCTACACGGGCCGCGTGACTTTCATGATACATGAAGAAAACCAGAGTCACGATAAGTTCCCCCACCTCGTGCTGCATGTAGCACTAGTGAACTTAGAGATCTCTACCACGTACGCACTTGCGGGAACATTCTAGATTTCTATAAATAACTAGAATAGCTCCGCCCCGCACTATTTTTCGATGGGGAATCCCCTATTAATTGATATTAATTCAAGGGAGACCAACGCATCGCACTCCCTTCAAAGGGGTATTATGAAGAGATCTGTCGATCTTTATCCGTTTCGTCACATAGGCCCCCACTTAAGATGGTCGACCCGGTCGAACTCACTAGACAAAGATCGGTCTGAACTCTGAACCTCTACTCTATCAAGATTGGATTCCCAGGAAAAGACGTTCCATAACATTTACTTTCCCTGCGGAGATCCACCAGAATGGTATGGATGCTGGATCACCAACCACCGCCTCAAACATACGTTATCTCCAGCGATTAGGCCCGAAACGTAACGGCCTGGTGATTGGCTTACAGGATCTGTCTACACTGGACTGTTCCGCATCCACCTGTTGCAGGCCATCGGTTACTTTACTGAAGGTTCGTTCGTCCCTTCCGACAATAGGATATTTCCTATCCCGACTAGGCATCACCTTCGTGGACTGTTCGCGGATGTCGACCGAAATGAATGGTCGCTTACTCCAGGTTCGTCTGGAGTATCCTTGCTCCTGCCTTCTCTCCCGCGAGTAAGGACAGTGAGCCTGTCGGCGTATCGAGTCACCCGACGATCCCGTCGTGCCAGATGTGACATCGCCTGTCCGACCTCGATTCCCAGTGTGCTTAACACCATGGGCCTCTACCCGACGGAGCCCGTTCGCCCTATCTACGGTTGAACGCTCAGGAGACCGCAGACCCTCCCCACAGGATGTACTGCGTAGGACTGAGTCTTCCTCGCCCTCGTCTGGACCCAGAACCGAATCTAGCGCGATGGTAGTCGCACTATCTTGTGGAGAAACTACCTCGGACCTCTCCAAATTCTGAAGGAGAGTACAATGGAACTTACGCAATTCCCCGCGGACCTTCACCTCATACGTGGATCGGGACATTATCCGCTCCACAGGAAAAGGGCCCTGCCATCCGAGTTCGAATTCCGCCCCCTCGATTGGGAGAAGCGCGAGAACCCTATCTCCAATCTGCAGAGATAAACCGTTTTTGGTCTTGTGCTTTGGTGCTGCCAGACAACACGTTGGGCACGACCGGATATATCTCCGCACGTCGCCTGTCATTCCCGGCCAGTGGTAGTGGCTGGAAAGACACTGGACTGTTGTCCCCACATCCTTATGTCCGGTTAAGGATAAGGTATGCACTCTATGTACCAAGCGGGATCTGTAGTCAGTAGGGACTACCATCTGACCGTACTGGCTATCCCCATGCCCGGCTCTACGATAAAGCAACCGGTTTTCTACATAGAACTGACCCGGAGTTGGCGGGACAGAACTTTGGGACACCTCCAGTAAGTAAGGACGCAAAGTCGGGTCCCTACTTTGAGCACTGCTCACTAACCTCGCAAGAGAATGGTCTATTTCCTTACCACACTGCCTTTCTCCATCCTTAGCCCTGGCCTGCCTAGCGCTCACTAGACAATGTTCCCTGGGGTCCCCCAGGAATACATGCGGACGACCGAGGATCAAAGGGTAAATAGGATCAGGCAGCACAGCCGCCTGGATGCTACCCGTAACGTACCTGCACCGAATGTCAATCCGAGCAATCGGCAAGTCCATAGCTACGGAGCTCCTCATGGCCAGCTGAAATTCTCTTGTCTCGCCGGTGAGCTGCCCTGGGCTCACAAGGTGGGATGAGATTACAGCTTCAAACTGCAATCCTGTATCGTATAGACATTCCACCTGCTTCCCATTCACCTCTATCGTTTCGATCACAGGTGATTTCTCAGACTTTGGTTTCTCCTGACCCTTAGGTGTGGTCTCGCTAGGTCTACCTCTAGTAGAGGCGAGACACGCAAAGTGCAAGTCCTTTGGCTTCCTCAGACAATCTACAGTATTATGGGAAGGAGACTTACAGTGCTTACACCACCTCTTACTCCACTTCCGTTTTGGGGAGGCGGGAGGGCTTTGCTTATCGGGTTTCTTACCAGAGTCTTTTACCACAGGATCTGCTACATCAGATGATTCTTTGGGACCTTTGGTCTTGGGCTTCTGATCAAGCCCCTTCTGCCTTTTCTGTGAATCAGTCTGACTGGAATCCCCAGTCTCACCATAGACTTCCACATACCTTTCGGCTAACTTATTTACTATGTCTAGCCTTTCCGCCCCATTTTCCCCTAAGAAATTCCTTAAAGGCTTGGACATCTGCATTTTCATTTGATCCACCACCATCAACTCTCTCAGACTCTCATAATCCTCTTTGAAATTGGCCAACGCCATCCACTTCAACAGGTATGAGTTCAACCTCACACTATAGGCCGAGAACATCTCACCTGGTTCTCTCTTGGAAGTTCTGAACCTCCGCCTGTAAGCATGGGCTGTCATTTCGAATCTTTTCAAAAGAGCCGATTTCAGGGTTGGATAATCATTTTCCATCCCTGGGGGAAGACGCGCATACACTTCGTACGCGGTGCCACGGAGTCCTTGTGAAAGCTTGAGATTCCAACGCTCAGGCTCTAAACCCATAGCTTTACACATTGCCTCGAACTTCTCTAAGAATTGATCTATCTTCTCTTGGTCCGGTTCAAATGGTGGAAACGGCCATTTCATAGCATGGTAAGCTGGTCTGCTGGCTACTGATGAGCTAGGTAAAGCTACTCCACCTACTGCTCCCTCAGACTCACCAAGCGATTTAGCCTCTACCTCAAGTTGCTTCATACGGAACTCATGTTCCATTTCCAACTTCCTAGCATCTAATTTCTTAGACTCTAGGTCAGCTGCCAGTTTTTGTGCTTGTTGGTCTGCCACCAACTTTTGCTCTTCAAGTGCTACCTTTCGAGCTTCCAGCTCAATTTCTGACTTTCTTCTCTCCCTCTCTTCTGCTCTGAAGTCTCTCTCTACTTCCAGTACATAGGCTTTAAACTCCTCACCTGCCAATCCCAACTCAGTTGCAGATGCCCGCACCTTAGCTAAATCTAAAGTACGAGTAGCCATGCTTAGTGTAACTTAGTATCAGTATAGATATGCAATACCCAATCACAATGCTAACTGTACTCCAACCAACACTGTAACTATGTATCTAAACTAACTTAACTAACTGTCTGTCCACGTCGAAGAGAAAGGTTTCAGTAGCCCTACTCGTCAAGTAGATAATAGGTATAGGACAGATGACACTATAACCTATTCCTACGAGATGTCAGAACAAAGAGAAGATCCCGGACGAGCCCCCACTCTATCTTGTGACAAGACCGCCGGGGCTTGGACTGGTTTGCCACGATAGTTACTATCCCCTGCCTTTGCTCCAACCACCTCAATAGCACTCTACATCTACCAGGCCCCACACAAGCCGGGACAGCTTAACCTCCCCTCCCTCACCTAGGGTTCCAAACCCCAAGGGGGCTCGGACCAGACACCAGTCATATCACTGCACAAAGTCATAGCTAAGAGAACAAAAATTTAATTCTGAACTACGTCAACCACAACACATAGAAGGATGGCTGAAAGCCAGACTAGAAGAACTATGTACAAGATCAAAGACGCAGATGAGTATTCATCATGGAGGCGGACGATAGCTCGTGCGGTTGTCCAGTCGTGGTAGCGACTCACCCAGGCTCCTCCAGTGGACTGGAACTCCAAGGTCTGCTGCCTCTCCAAAGTTCCCTCTTCACCCAGAGAACCAAGCAAGGGCTGATCAAGCGCAGTACCACTGCCTGACTGACACTGCACTGATGAACAAGGATCCTTCCTTGCTGTCGTACTATTTCACTCGTCACACTCCTGATGAAGTCTGGGCCGACCCTATAACATTAGCGGTCTCCCACTTGCAGAAAAAATACATGTAGCACCGTCTCAACATACACAAGAGCCAGGTCACTCTTCTATCTCATCAGTGACCCACACACTGATATGTCACTTACACAATACGCGGTTGCTCCACACGAACACACAATGTCACTGGTAAAGTCTATCAGGTGACTAAACCCTTCACCTTAGTTCCATGTCCTTGGACAATAGATCTTCACACAGTATCCTGTACCTACCCTGATCCATGGGTAGTAATCACAACCTAACATACACTGTCAACAGTTCATCACGTTGGCATGAGGTAGCTCCCTACCTTCACAAACATTGTCAACAGTTCATAACGTTGGCATGAGGTAACTCCCTACCTTCACAACCATGTCACTCAGGTGTTTCCACCAATGTTGTAATCAATGTCCTAGTTCACTGGACCACATGTTGGCTTCATAAAGGTAACCAATGTAAAAACACTATGTAAGCATCAACTGATACATGGTGTCCCATAACCCAGCCGGGCCAGAAGCATATAACACAGGTCATGGTGACCGGTAACAATGATCACCTCGCTCAACTTGAAAGGTCACTACCTTGCAATTACCAAGGTTTACACAGAGACTGAATGTCACCAGTGCTTCACTGGCTTGAATCACCAGACGTTTCAGTGTTGGATCCTCTCAGGATCGGATGACACTCGTCGGACTCTTGACGGAGGTCCTAACCTAGACCTACCGACTTATTCAGCACTCAGCTCCTTCCAACATTGATCTCGCAGAATCAGACAACCACTCCCAGTATGGCCTCAATCAACTTCTGGATAGGCACTGGAATGAGTGGGCCCATAGAGCTCATGGTGCAGCTCTTGAATCTTCTACTGTATAGTAATAACAGATCCTGAAACACGGAGAGGTTGGTGTGAGTACTCAACTACAACAAAGACTACCAGCATCTCCACCCTGTCACCTGCCTCTCAGACATTCCTCATGTCTACCAACATGAGTATGAAATCATCACATCATAGATCTACCTAGTCACTATAATATATAGGCATAATGATGGTAGAAAAAGCAATAGCACACCTGTTCAGTCAAGTAACACTTCTGGGCTACATATAACCCCTAGCACCAGAGTCGACTGTATGACTCTGTCAAGCATCCTTCGCCTGGTGCCAGTCCAATCCGGTTTCATCTCCCATCATCAATCAACATATACACTTACTTTCCTTTCCGTGTAGGGATTACTGTATCTAGAAGGTGTCCAGCCGGACATCTCCTTCCTGACAGACTCATCAATTCATCAATCCCTTAACCCATGGACTGATGAATTACACACCTTAAGAACTATATGTCCATAATGAATTATACTCCTGATAATTCATTACTATAGCATTAACTAAGGAGAACTCATGACTTGTTACACTTAAATAGCAAAATCATATCACAGCCATAGTGTCAGGTCTGGGATCCCTGCCCCAGATCCTGAGTTGCCCTCTTATTCACTGACTATCTTTCAGGTCAGTCATCCCTGTGCCGGTCGAGCACAGCTGTGGTGGCCATCCACCACTACACTTTCCCACAGCTACTGTGGGTCTCGTGTACCTTGTCCCGTGACGACTTAAGTCACGTCATCCAATGTAGCAAACCTCCAGACTCCACTACCAAACTCTGGCTCCACCTTTTTTTTTTTGTTTTTGGGGGGGGGGGGTGGTTATGCCCCTCCCCCCTACTACCTCACGGCAGTACTCCAAGTACTCCATGAACCGAGTCAGGGTTCCAGAAGAGTAGAATATTAGAGACAGAAATGGTTAGGTTCAAACCTCGATCTATCTAGACACCTCGGCCTCGAATTACGGAGCGCCGCATCACCCTCGATCGGGTATGTTCATCCATCGGATATGCACGATTGCATTGGGTCGGACCTATTACCGATCGGGTTGGGGGTACCGGCCTACCTCCCGCTGCCTAGACAAACGTAAGATGGAACACGCACGGTCATCCTAGCGTACGGACATGACAACAAGCAGTAACAATAGTATCATGAATACTTCTTATCAATTGTTATCCTACCGATGCAACGCCATTCGGCTTACGCGGAATAACACTGCTATCTGCACACAGCAAATACACCACTGCTGATTTCACCTTGATTCCTCGAAAAATCACCATCACTGATAGAACAAGTACGTTACCATTCTAATGTCACGAAGCACATTACACATTTCTAATAATAAGCTATACCTTATCATTTACAGCGTCTAGCATGTTGATGTCATGACGGACAAACTGTCGCCTTGCCTGCGTAATGAATAAACCAAACCCGTAACTGCTACACACTGTAACGCACATCGTTCGGCCTATTTTATTTACACACCACTCGCTGTGGAATACGGCTTGTTCCGTCAGGTAACACATTACATTGCTGATCGATAAAGCCTACTTAAAAATGCAAACCGCCAACTGTAACGGATAACGCTACGCGACAACTCAATTTTACGACGGCAATTAATTCATTCCGGGAATCAGCACGGCATTACGACAACAATTAAATCATAGAATAAGTACTCAACTAACCTGTGATTGAAGAATCACAACCTTGACTGTAGATGTCCGCACTGGCCGCGAATATTGACATCAAACTTACAACAGCCTGTTGGCTGCGATCTGTCTACGCTGAGGTTTGGTGGGCGACTGCTCACGACAAAGTCAGTGCGCCTTCCACTCGCCTACACGGGCCGCGTGACTTTCATGATACATGAAGAAAACCAGAGTCACGATAAGTTCCCCCACCTCGTGCTGCATGTAGCACTAGTGAACTTAGAGATCTCTACCACGTACGCACTTGCGGGAACATTCTAGATTTCTATAAATAACTAGAATAGCTCCGCCCCGCACTATTTTTCGATGGGGAATCCCCTATTAATTGATATTAATTCAAGGGAGACCAACGCCTCGCACTCCCTTCAAAGGGGTATTATGAAGAGATCTGTCGATCTTTATCCGTTTCGTCACAGGTGTCTGGGCGCGACTGGAGGAATGGTGGCAGTGTCCAGTATGCAAGAAAAGTATGACAGGGGGAGGACTGCTAGGTACTCAATTTCTCACCGAGAGACCCATTAAAACAAGCTCAGTTGAAAAAGCCCCGTAAAGCCAGGCCAGATTGTCTAGCCAGCCCAATTCCCCGACTTGTAATATTTGTAATAGAATAGTGTGAGTGCTGTTTGTGCGTGTAGAGACCAGAACTCGGGTGGTCAACCATCATCAGATGCTAACTTGGGTTTGTTGGTGTGGTCCTCTTGATGCACAAGAGTTCGCTATCTGTCTTGTCTGTCTTTTCTTTTTGTGCGTGAGACTGAACACTTGCGGGTTTGTCCGGAGGGCTATGGTTCTTAGAAACAAAGGGTCTCACTTAAAACACAAAATTTCAAGGGGTGACAATTAAAACATAAGAAGGCCAGCAACACGTGTTGTGTTGTTGTGGCGGGTTTCACTGGGAGACTGAAAATCTGTAGATTTGTCCGGAGGTCTACAGTGCTAGTAGACAGGCGGGTACCAAAACAACAAAATTGTACAGGGCTAAAAACACAAGACACAACAACAAAAAAAAATGTCTACAACACGTGGTGTTCCCAAGCGGTCACCCATCTAAGTAGTAACCACGCCCGACGTTACTTGACTTCGGTGATCGGACGAGAACCGGTATTTTCAACGTGGTATGGCAGTAGACGATGACTGGTGCCGCTTTGTTGTTTATATACCTGATTAGGGGAGAAGGGGCTGAACGACTACTTGGACACTTCTCTCTGAGGTCCGCGCAATACTATAAAGGCATCGTGGGGATGCCAATAAAATGGTGGTCAAAAGTGGCCACAGATAGAAGGAACACTCCTTCACATAAAAGCAGTCCATGGTGTCAGCATGTCAGTAAGGTACACACTGGTGACAACCTATTTATTTACTGAATGCACAAGAGATAAGGCGAGAGGCGATTGGTTGTCGGGAAGCAGTAAGCGCCCAACCCAATTCTAGTACTGTTGTGCACTGCACGAAGGCTATGCGTGATCGCCACTCCCAACGGACAGAACTGAGCGCGTTAAACTCCGGATCTGGGCGTTTCGGAGGCAGGGGAAGTTTCTGAGAGTACAAATATTTTTGGAGATTCTTGGAGAATCCCTTTATAAATGAAAGTAGGTCGTGACCTTCGGACTTTAAAAAAAAAAAAAAAAAAAAAAAAAACTGGGGTGCTTGCCTATGTGTGGGGCCTGTATTGGTTGGGTTGATGGGTCTTGGAGTGGGTGTGACTTGAGTACTGGTACTGGAATACAGGAGGAGAGTTATCAAGCTGTGAATTGCACACCATATACCCGAAACATCGACTCCATAACCCTGAGACGGCCCAATTGCCGATGGAATGAGGAGGAAAGGAACCAGTGCCTAAAAAAAGCGTGTTCGGTGTCTGGGCGCGACTGGAGGAATGATGGCAGTGTCCAGTATGCAAGAAAAGTATGACAGGGGGAGGACTGCTAGGTACTCAATTTCTCACCGTGAGACCCAGTAAAACAAGCTCAGTTGAAAAAGCCCCGTAAAGCCAGGCCAGTTTGTCTAGCCAGCCCAATTCCCCGACTTGTAATATTTGTAATAGAATAGTGTGAGTGCTGTTTGTGCGTGTAGAGACCAGAACTCGGGTGGTCAACCATCATCAGATGCTAACTTGGGTTTGTTGGTGTGGTCCTCTTGATGCACAAGAGTTCGCTATCTGTCTTGTCTGTCTTTTCTTTTTGTGCGTGAGACTGAACACTTGCGGGTTTGTCCGGAGGGCTATGGTTCTTAGAAACAAAGGGTCTCACTTAAAACACAAAATTTCAAGGGGTGACAATTAAAACATAAGAAGGCCAGCAACACATGTTGTGTTGTTGTGGCGGGTTTCACTGGGAGACTGAAAATCTGTAGATTTGTCCGGAGGTCTACAGTGCTAGTAGACAGGCGGGTACCAAAACAACAAAATTGTACAGGGCTAAAAACACAAGACACAAAAAAAAAAAAAAAAATGTCTACAACACGTGGTGTTCCCAAGCGGTCACCCATCTAAGTAGTAACCACGCCCGACGTTACTTGACTTCGGTGATCGGACGAGAACCGGTATTTTCAACGTGGTATGGCCGTAGACGATGACTGGTGCCGCTTTGTTGTTTATATACCTGATTAGGGGAGAAGGGGCTGAACGACTACTTGGACACTTCTCTCTGAGGTCCGCGCAATACTATAAAGGCATCGTGGGGATGCCAATAAAATGGTGGTCAAAAGTGGCCACAGATAGAAGGAACACTCCTTCACATAAAAGCAGTCCATGGTGTCAGCATGTCAGTAAGGTACACACTGTGACAACCTATTTATTTACTGAATGCACAAGAGATAAGGCGAGAGGCGATTGGTTGTCGGGAAGCAGTAAGCGCCCAACCCAATTCTAGTACTGTTGTGCACTGCACGAAGGCTATGCGTGATCGCCACTCCCAACGGACAGAAGGGAGCGCGTTAAACTCCGGATCTGGGCGTTTCGCAGGCAGGGGAAGTTTCTGAGAGTACAAATATTTTTGGAGATTCTTGGAGAATCCCTTTATAAATGAAAGTAGGTCGTGACCTTCGGACTTAAAAAAAAAAAAAAAAAAAAAAAAAAAAAAACCTGGGGTGCTTGCCTATGTGTGGGGCCTGTATTGGTTGGGTTGATGGGTCTTGGAGTGGGTGTGACTTGAGTACTGGTACTGGAATACAGGAGGAGAGTTATCAAGCTGTGAATTGCACACCATATACCCGAAACACCGACTCCATAACCCTGAGACGGCCCAATTGCCGATGGAATGAGGAGGAAAGGAACCAGTGCCTAAAAAAAGCGTGTTCGGTGTCTGGGCGCGACTGGAGGAATGGTGGCAGTGTCCAGTATGCAAGAAAAGTATGACAGGGGGAGGACTGCTAGGTACTCAATTTCTCACCGAGAGACCCATTAAAACAAGCTCAGTTGAAAAAGCCCCGTAAAGCCAGGCCAGTTTGTCTAGCCAGCCCAATTCCCCGACTTGTAATATTTGTAATAGAATAGTGTGAGTGCTGTTTGTGCGTGTAGAGACCAGAACTCGGGTGGTCAACCATCATCAGATGCTAACTTGGGTTTGTTGGTGTGGTCCTCTTGATGCACAAGAGTTCGCTATCTGTCTTGTCTGTCTTTTCTTTTTGTGCGTGAGACTGAACACTTGCGGGTTTGTCCGGAGGGCTATGGTTCTTAGAAACAAAGGGTCTCACTTAAAACACAAAATTTCAAGGGGTGACAATTAAAACATAAGAAGGCCAGCAACACGTGTTGTGTTGTTGTGGCGGGTTTCACTGGGAGACTGAAAATCTGTAGATTTGTCCGGAGGTCTACAGTGCTAGTAGACAGGCGGGTACCAAAACAACAAAATTGTACAGGGCTAAAAACACAAGACACAACAACAAAAAAAAATGTCTACAACACGTGGTGTTCCCAAGCGGTCACCCATCTAAGTAGTAACCACGCCCGACGTTACTTGACTTCGGTGATCGGACGAGAACCGGTATTTTCAACGTGGTATGGCAGTAGACGATGACTGGTGCCGCTTTGTTGTTTATATACCTGATTAGGGGAGAAGGGGCTGAACGACTACTTGGACACTTCTCTCTGAGGTCCGCGCAATACTATAAAGGCATCGTGGGGATGCCAATAAAATGGTGGTCAAAAGTGGCCACAGATAGAAGGAACACTCCTTCACATAAAAGCAGTCCATGGTGTCAGCATGTCAGTAAGGTACACACTGGTGACAACCTATTTATTTACTGAATGCACAAGAGATAAGGCGAGAGGCGATTGGTTGTCGGGAAGCAGTAAGCGCCCAACCCAATTCTAGTACTGTTGTGCACTGCACGAAGGCTATGCGTGATCGCCACTCCCAACGGACAGAACTGAGCGCGTTAAACTCCGGATCTGGGCGTTTCGGAGGCAGGGGAAGTTTCTGAGAGTACAAATATTTTTGGAGATTCTTGGAGAATCCCTTTATAAATGAAAGTAGGTCGTGACCTTCGGACTTTAAAAAAAAAAAAAAAAAAAAAAAACTGGGGTGCTTGCCTATGTGTGGGGCCTGTATTGGTTGGGTTGATGGGTCTTGGAGTGGGTGTGACTTGAGTACTGGTACTGGAATACAGGAGGAGAGTTATCAAGCTGTGAATTGCACACCATATACCCGAAACATCGACTCCATAACCCTGAGACGGCCCAATTGCCGATGGAATGAGGAGGAAAGGAACCAGTGCCTAAAAAAAGCGTGTTCGGTGTCTGGGCGCGACTGGAGGAATGATGGCAGTGTCCAGTATGCAAGAAAAGTATGACAGGGGGAGGACTGCTAGGTACTCAATTTCTCACCGTGAGACCCAGTAAAACAAGCTCAGTTGAAAAAGCCCCGTAAAGCCAGGCCAGTTTGTCTAGCCAGCCCAATTCCCCGACTTGTAATATTTGTAATAGAATAGTGTGAGTGCTGTTTGTGCGTGTAGAGACCAGAACTCGGATGGTCAACCATCATCAGATGCTAACTTGGGTTTGTTGGTGTGGTCCTCTTGATGCACAAGAGTTCGCTATCTGTCTTGTCTGTCTTTTCTTTTTGTGCGTGAGACTGAACACTTGCGGGTTTGTCCGGAGGGCTATGGTTCTTAGAAACAAAGGGTCTCACTTAAAACACAAAATTTCAAGGGGTGACAATTAAAACATAAGAAGGCCAGCAACACGTGTTGTGTTGTTGTGGCGGGTTTCACTGGGAGACTGAAAATCTGTAGATTTGTCCGGAGGTCTACAGTGCTAGTAGACAGGCGGGTACCAAAACAACAAAATTGTACAGGGCTAAAAACACAAGACACAAAAAAAAAAAAAAATTTCTACAACACGTGGTGTTCCCAAGCGGTCACCCATCTAAGTAGTAACCACGCCCGACGTTACTTGACTTCGGTGATCGGACGAGAACCGGTATTTTCAACGTGGTATGGCCGTAGACGATGACTGGTGCCGCTTTGTTGTTTATATACCTGATTAGGGGAGAAGGGGCTGAACGACTACTTGGACACTTCTCTCTGAGGTCCGCGCAATACTATAAAGGCATCGTGGGGATGCCAATAAAATGGTGGTCAAAAGTGGCCACAGATAGAAGGAACACTCCTTCACATAAAAGCAGTCCATGGTGTCAGCATGTCAGTAAGGTACACACTGGTGACAACCTATTTATTTACTGAATGCACAAGAGATAAGGCGAGAGGCGATTGGTTGTCGGGAAGCAGTAAGCGCCCAACCCAATTCTAGTACTGTTGTGCACTGCACGAAGGCTATGCGTGATCGCCACTCCCAACGGACAGAACTGAGCGCGTTAAACTCCGGATCTGGGCGTTTCGGAGGCAGGGGAAGTTTCTGAGAGTACAAATATTTTTGGAGATTCTTGGAGAATCCCTTTATAAATGAAAGTAGGTCGTGACCTTCGGACTTTAAAAAAAAAAAAAAAAAAAAAAAAAAAAAAAACTGGGGTGCTTGCCTATGTGTGGGGCCTGTATTGGTTGGGTTGATGGGTCTTGGAGTGGGTGTGACTTGAGTACTGGTACTGGAATACAGGAGGAGAGTTATCAAGCTGTGAATTACACACCATATACCCGAAACATCGACTCCATAACCCTGAGACGGCCCAATTGCCGATGGAATGAGGAGGAAAGGAACCAGTGCCTAAAAAAAGCGTGTTCGGTGTCTGGGCGCGACTGGAGGAATGATGGCAGTGTCCAGTATGCAAGAAAAGTATGACAGGGGGAGGACTGCTAGGTACTCAATTTCTCACCGTGAGACCCAGTAAAACAAGCTCAGTTGAAAAAGCCCCGTAAAGCCAGGCCAGTTTGTCTAGCCAGCCCAATTCCCCGACTTGTAATATTTGTAATAGAATAGTGTGAGTGCTGTTTGTGCGTGTAGAGACCAGAACTCGGGTGGTCAACCATCATCAGATGCTAACTTGGGTTTGTTGGTGTGGTCCTCTTGATGCACAAGAGTTCGCTATCTGTCTTGTCTGTCTTTTCTTTTTGTGCGTGAGACTGAACACTTGCGGGTTTGTCCGGAGGGCTATGGTTCTTAGAAACAAAGGGTCTCACTTAAAACACAAAATTTCAAGGGGTGACAATTAAAACATAAGAAGGCCAGCAACACATGTTGTGTTGTTGTGGCGGGTTTCACTGGGAGACTGAAAATCTGTAGATTTGTCCGGAGGTCTACAGTGCTAGTAGACAGGCGGGTACCAAAACAACAAAATTGTACAGGGCTAAAAACACAAGACACAAAAAAAAAAAAAAAAAATGTCTACAACACGTGGTGTTCCCAAGCGGTCACCCATCTAAGTAGTAACCACGCCCGACGTTACTTGACTTCGGTGATCGGACGAGAACCGGTATTTTCAACGTGGTATGGCCGTAGACGATGACTGGTGCCGCTTTGTTGTTTATATACCTGATTAGGGGAGAAGGGGCTGAACGACTACTTGGACACTTCTCTCTGAGGTCCGCGCAATACTATAAAGGCATCGTGGGGATGCCAATAAAATGGTGGTCAAAAGTGGCCACAGATAGAAGGAACACTCCTTCACATAAAAGCAGTCCATGGTGTCAGCATGTCAGTAAGGTACACACTGGTGACAACCTATTTATTTACTGAATGCACAAGAGATAAGGCGAGAGGCGATTGGTTGTTGGGAAGCAGTAAGCGCCCAACCCAATTCTAGTACTGTTGTGCACTGCACGAAGGCTATGCGTGATCGCCACTCCCAACGGACAGAACTGAGCGCGTTAAACTCCGGATCTGGGCGTTTCGGAGGCAGGGGAAGTTTCTGAGAGTACAAATATTTTTGGAGATTCTTGGAGAATCCCTTTATAAATGAAAGTAGGTCGTGACCTTCGGACTTTAAAAAAAAAAAAAACCTGGGGTGCTTGCCTATGTGTGGGGCCTGTATTGGTTGGGTTGATGGGTCTTGGAGTGGGTGTGACTTGAGTACTGATACTGGAATACAGGAGGAGAGTTATCAAGCTGTGAATTGCACACCATATACCCGAAACACCGACTCCATAACCCTGAGACGGCCCAATTGCCGATGGAATGAGGAGGAAAAGAACCAGTGCCTAAAAACCGCGTGTTCTGTGTCTGGGCGCGACTGGAGGAATGGTGGCAGTGTCCAGTATGCAAGAAAAGTATGACAGGGGGAGGACTGCTAGGTACTCAATTTCTCACCGAGAGACCCAGTAAAACAAGCTCAGTTGAAAAAGCCCCGTAAAGCCAGGCCAGTTTGTCTAGCCAGCCCAATTCCCCGACTTGTAATATTTGTAATAGAATAGTGTGAGTGCTGTTTGTGCGTGTAGAGACCAGAACTCGGGTGGTCAACCATCATCAGATGCTAACCGGGGTTTGTTGGTGTGGTCCTCTTGATGCACAAGAGTTCGCTATCTGTCTTGTCTGTCTTTTCTTTTTGTGCGTGAGACTGAACACTTGCGGGTTTGTCCGGAGGGCTATGGTTCTTAGAAACATAGGGTCTCACTTAAAACACAAAATTTCAAGGGGTGACAATTAAAACATAAGAAGGCCAGCAACACGTGTTGTGTTGTTGTGGCGGGTTTCACTGGGAGACTGAAAATCTGTAGATTTGTCCGGAGGTCTACAGTGCTAGTAGACAGGCGGGTACCAAAACAACAAAATTGTACAGGGCTAAAAACACAAGACACAACAAAAATAAAATAAAAATGTCTACAACACGTGGTGTTCCCAAGCGGTCACCCATCTAAGTAGTAACCACGCCCGACGTTACTTGACTTCGGTGATCGGACGAGAACCGGTATTTTCAACGTGGTATGGCCGTAGACGATGACTGGTGCCGCTTTGTTGTTTATATACCTGATTAGGGGAGAAGGGACTGAACGACTACTTGGACACTTCTCTCTGAGGTCCGCGCAATACTATAAAGGCATCGTGGGGATGCCAATAAAATGGTGGTCAAAAGTGGCCACAGATAGAAGGAACACTCCTTCACATAAAAGCAGTCCATGGTGTCAGCATGTCAGTAAGGTACACACTGGTGACAACCTATTTATTTACTGAATGCACAAGAGATAAGGCGAGAGGCGATTGGTTGTCGGGAAGCAGTAAGCGCCCAACCCAATTCTAGTACTGTTGTGCACTGCACGAAGGCTATGCGTGATCGCCACTCCCAACGGACAGAACTGAGCGCGTTAAACTCCGGATCTGGGCGTTTCGGAGGCAGGGGAAGTTTCTGAGAGTACAAATATTTTTGGAGATTCTTGGAGAATCCCTTTATAAATGAAAGTAGGTCGTGACCTTCGGACTTTAAAAAAAAAAAAATAAAAAAACAAACCTGGGGTGCTTGCCTATGTGTGGGGCCTGTATTGGTTGGGTTGATGGGTCTTGGAGTGGGTGTGACTTGAGTACTGGTACTGGAATACAGGAGGAGAGTTATCAAGCTGTGAATTGCACACCATATACCCGAAACACCGACTCCATAACCCTGAGACGGCCCAATTGCCGATGGAATGAGGAGGAAAGGAACCAGTGCCTAAAAAAGCGTGTTCGGTGTCTGGGCGCGACTGGAGGAATGGTGGCAGTGTCCAGTATGCAAGAAAAGTATGACAGGGGGAGGACTGCTAGGTACTCAATTTCTCACCGAGAGACCCAGTAAAACAAGCTCAGTTGAAAAAGCCCCGTAAAGCCAGGCCAGTTTGTCTAGCCAGCCCAATTCCCCGACTTGTAATATTTGTAATAGAATAGTGTGAGTGCTGTTTGTGCGTGTAGAGACCAGAACTCGGGTGGTCAACCATCATCAGATGCTAACTTGGGTTTGTTGGTGTGGTCCTCTTGATGCACAAGAGTTCGCTATCTGTCTTGTCTGTCTTTTCTTTTTGTGCGTGAGACTGAACACTTGCGGGTTTGTCCGGAGGGCTATGGTTCTTAGAAACCCAGGGTCTCACTTAAAACACAAAATTTCAAGGGGTGACAATTAAAACATAAGAAGGCCAGCAACACGTGTTGTGTTGTTGTGGGGGGTTTCACTGGGAGACTGAAAATCTGTAGATTTGACCGGAGGTCTACAGTGCTAGTAGACAGGCGGGTACCAAAACAACAAAATTGTACAGGGCTAAAAACACAAGACACAACAAAAAAAAAATGTCTACAACACGTGGTGTTCCCAAGCGGTCACCCATCTAAGTAGTAACCACGCCCGACGTTACTTGACTTCGGTGATCGGACGAGAACCGGTATTTTCAACGTGGTATGGCCGTAGACGATGACTGGTGCCGCTTTGTTGTTTATATACCTGATTAGGGGAGAAGGGGCTGAACGACTACTTGGACACTTCTCTCTGAGGTCCGCGCAATACTATAAAGGCATCGTGGGGATGCCAATAAAATGGTGGTCAAAAGTGGCCACAGATAGAAGGAACACTCCTTCACATAAAAGCAGTCCATGGTGTCAGCATGTCAGTAAGGTACACACTGGTGACAACCTATTTATTTACTGAATGCACAAGAGATAAGGCGAGAGGCGATTGGTTGTCGGGAAGCAGTAAGCGCCCAACCCAATTCTAGTACTGTTGTGCACTGCACGAAGGCTATGCGTGATCGCCACTCCCAACGGACAGAACTGAGCGCGTTAAACTCCGGATCTGGGCGTTTCGGAGGCAGGGGAAGTTTCTGAGAGTACAAATATTTTTGGAGATTCTTGGAGAATCCCTTTATAAATGAAAGTAGGTCGTGACCTTCGGACTTTTAAAAACAAAAACAAAAAAAAAAAAAAAAAAAAAAAAAAAACACACACACCTGGGGTGCTTGCCTATGTGTGGGGCCTGTATTGGTTGGGTTGATGGGTCTTGGAGTGGGTGTGACTTGAGTACTGGTACTGGAATACAGGAGGAGAGTTATCAAGCTGTGAATTGCACACCATATACCCGAAACACCGACTCCATAACCCTGAGACGGCCCAATTGCCGATGGAATGAGGAGGAAAGGAACCAGTGCCTAAAAAAGCGTGTTCGGTGTCTGGCCGCGACTGGAGGAATGGTGGCAGTGTCCAGTATGCAAGAAAAGTATGACAGGGGGAGGACTGCTAGGTACTCAATTTCTCACCGAGAGACCCAGTAAAACAAGCTCAGTTGAAAAAGCCCCGTAAAGCCAGGCCAGTTTGTCTAGCCAGCCCAATTCCCCGACTTGTAATATTTGTAATAGAATAGTGTGAGTGCTGTTTGTGCGTGTAGAGACCAGAACTCGGGTGGTCAACCATCATCAGATGCTAACAGGGGTTTGTTGGTGTGGTCCTCTTGATGCACAAGAGTTCGCTATCTGTCTTGTCTGTCTTTTCTTTTTGTGCGTGAGACTGAACACTTGCGGGTTTGTCCGGAGGGCTATGGTTCTTAGAAACACAGGGTCTCACTTAAAACACAAAATTTCAAGGGGTGACAATTAAAACATAAGAAGGCCAGCAACACGTGTTGTGTTGTTGTGGCGGGTTTCACTGGGAGACTGAAAATCTGTAGATTTGTCCGGAGGTCTACAGTGCTAGTAGACAGGCGGGTACCAAAACAACAAAATTGTACAGGGCTAAAAACACAAGACACAACAAAAATAAAATAAAAAGGTCTACAACACGTGGTGTTCCCAAGCGGTCACCCATCTAAGTAGTAACCACGCCCGACGTTACTTGACTTCGGTGATCGGACGAGAACCGGTATTTTCAACGTGGTATGGCCGTAGACGATGACTGGTGCCGCTTTGTTGTTTATATACCTGATTAGGGGAGAAGGGGCTGAACGACTACTTGGACACTTCTCTCTGAGGTCCGCGCAATACTATAAAGGCATCGTGGGGATGCCAATAAAATGGTGGTCAAAAGTGGCCACAGATAGAAGGAACACTCCTTCACATAAAAGCAGTCCATGGTGTCAGCATGTCAGTAAGGTACACACTGTGACAACCTATTTATTTACTGAATGCACAAGAGATAAGGCGAGAGGCGATTGGTTGTCGGGAAGCAGTAAGCGCCCAACCCAATTCTAGTACTGTTGTGCACTGCACGAAGGCTATGCGTGATCGCCACTCCCAACGGACAGAAGGGAGCGCGTTAAACTCCGGATCTGGGCGTTTCGGAGGCAGGGGAAGTTTCTGAGAGTACAAATATTTTTGGAGATTCTTGGAGAATCCCTTTATAAATGAAAGTAGGTCGTGACCTTCGGACTTAAAAAAAAAAAAAAATAAAAAAAAAAAAACCTGGGGTGCTTGCCTATGTGTGGGGCCTGTATTGGTTGGGTTGATGGGTCTTGGAGTGGGTGTGACTTGAGTACTGGTACTGGAATACAGGAGGAGAGTTATCAAGCTGTGAATTGCACACCATATACCCGAAACACCGACTCCATAACCCTGAGACGGCCCAATTGCCGATGGAATGAGGAGGAAAGGAACCAGTGCCTAAAAAAAGCGTGTTCGGTTTCTGGGCGCGACTGGAGGAATGGTGGCAGTGTCCAGTATGCAAGAAAAGTATGACAGGGGGAGGACTGCTAGGTACTCAATTTCTCACCGAGAGACCCATTAAAACAAGCTCAGTTGAAAAAGCCCCGTAAAGCCAGGCCAGTTTGTCTAGCCAGCCCAATTCCCCGACTTGTAATATTTGTAATAGAATAGTGTGAGTGCTGTTTGTGCGTGTAGAGACCAGAACTCGGTGGTCAACCATCATCAGATGCTAACCGGGGTTTGTTGGTGTGGTCCTCTTGATGCACAAGAGTTCGCTATCTGTCTTGTCTGTCTTTTCTTTTTGTGCGTGAGACTGAACACTTGCGGGTTTGTCCGGAGGGCTATGGTTCTTAGAAACACAGGGTCTCACTTAAAACACAAAATTTCAAGGGGTGACAATTAAAACATAAGAAGGCCAGCAACACGTGTTGTGTTGTTGTGGCGGGTTTCACTGGGAGACTGAAAATCTGTAGATTTGTCCGGAGGTCTACAGTGCTAGTAGACAGGCGGGTACCAAAACAACAAAATTGTACAGGGCTAAAAACACAAGACACAACAAAAATAAAATAAAAAGGTCTACAACACGTGGTGTTCCCAAGCGGTCATCCATCTAAGAAGTAACCACGCCCGACGTTACTTGACTTCGGTGATCGGACGAGAACCGGTATTTTCAACGTGGTATGGCCGTAGACGATGACTGGTGCCGCTTTGTTGTTTATATACCTGATTAGGGGAGAAGGGGCTGAACGACTACTTGGACACTTCTCTCTGAGGTCCGCGCAATACTATAAAGGCATCGTGGGAATGCCAATAAAATGGTGGTCAAAAGTGGCCACAGATAGAAGGAACACTCCTTCACATAAAAGCAGTCCATGGTGTCAGCATGTCAGTAAGGTACACACTGGTGACAACCTATTTATTTACTGAATGCACAAGAGATAAGGCGAGAGGCGATTGGTTGTCGGGAAGCAGTAAGCGCCCAACCCAATTCTAGTACTGTTGTGCACTGCACGAAGGCTATGCGTGATCGCCACTCCCAACGGACAGAACTGAGCGCGTTAAACTCCGGATCTGGGCGTTTCGGAGGCAGGGGAAGTTTCTGAGAGTACAAATATTTTTGGAGATTCTTGGAGAATCCCTTTATAAATGAAAGTAGGTCGTGACCTTCGGACTTAAAAAAAAAAAAAAACCTGGGGTGCTTGCCTATGTGTGGGGCCTGTATTGGTTGGGTTGATGGGTCTTGGAGTGGGTGTGACTTGAGTACTGGTACTGGAATACAGGAGGAGAGTTATCAAGCTGTGAATTGCACACCATATACCCGAAACACCGACTCCATAACCCTGAGACGGCCCAATTGCCGATGGAATGAGGAGGAAAAGAACCAGTGCCTAAAAACCGCGTGTTCTGTGTCTGGGCGCGACTGGAGGAATGGTGGCAGTGTCCAGTATGCAAGAAAAGTATGACAGGGGGAGGACTGCTAGGTACTCAATTTCTCACCGAGAGACCCAGTAAAACAAGCTCAGTTGAAAAAGCCCCGTAAAGCCAGGCCAGTTTGTCTAGCCAGCCCAATTCCCCGACTTGTAATATTTGTAATAGAATAGTGTGAGTGCTGTTTGTGCGTGTAGAGACCAGAACTCGGGTGGTCAACCATCATCAGATGCT
>CAWUFQ010000393.1:0-22500 GCA_963921405.1 Cepaea hortensis
TGTCTTATCTCCGCCTGTCTCTGGTAAGCTTTTTATCTTTCTCTCTGTCTCTGTATGTGTCTTATCTGTCCCTGACTCACTAAGTGTCTTATTTCTCTGTGTCTCTCTATGTCTTATCTCTGCCTTTTCTCCGTGTCTTATCTGTGCATGTCTCTCTTTGTGTCGTATCTGTGCCTGTCTCTCTGTGTGTCTTATCTTTCTCGGCATCTCTAAATGTCTCATCTCTCTCCTCACTATGTGTTTTATCTCTCTCTGTCTCTATGTGTGTCTTATCCCTCTCTCTACCTCTCTAAGTGTCTTATCTTTCTCTCTCTGCATCTATATGGGTCTTATCTCTCTGCCAATCTATTGGTCCTGTTTCTGATTGTTCCTCTATGTGTCTTATCTCTCTCTGTCTATCAATGTTTCTTAACTCTCTCTCCATTTCTATGTGTCTTGTATCTGCCTGTCTCTTTATGTGTTTTATCTTTCTCTGTCTATCTATGTTTTATCTCTCTATCTCTTTATGCGTCTCATCTCTGCCTGTTTCTCTGTGTGTATTATCTCTCCCTGTCTCTCTGTACCTTATCTCTCTGTCTCTATATGTATTATCTCTCTGTCTCTCTATGTATTATCTCTCTATCTATTTATGTATTATCTCTCTGTCTCTCTATGTATTATCTCTCTGTCTCTCAATGTATTATCTCTCTGTCTCTCAATGTATTATCTCTCTGTCTCTCTATGTATTATCTCTCTGTCTCTCTATGTATTATCTCTCTGCCTCTCTATGTATTATCTCTCTGTCTCTCTATGTATTATCTCTCTGTCTCTCTATGTATTATCTCTCTGTCGCTTTATGTATTATCTCTCTGTCTCTCTGTGTATTATATCTCTGCCTCTCTATGCATCTTATCTCTGCCTGTCTCTCTATATGTCTTATCTCTGCCTGTCTCTCTATGCATCTTATCTCTGACTGTCTCTCTGTCATAGTCTTGCTCGTATCTAGATAACTAAACTTGGGTTCATACAGGCAACAATAAATCTGTTCGTTATGATACCAAATATTTATTGTATCTACATATACAGTATGTGTTGGCGCAATGGGTAAACAGACCCGCGCTCGATTACATCTCCCACATAGTAAACATCAAACATATAAGTATCATTTAACAGTCTAGCAAACTATCTAGCCTATGTCTATATATCTATTGATATCTATAGAGTCCCTCAAAGGCAGGCCCTGTTGCCTCTCTCAAGTCCATTCGTCCTCTGCCGGTCTCCGCGTGTCCTAACCCGACACGGGCGGTAACTCTGTCCGAGTTCCTCGTGGACCCCGCATTAGGCGGGCCACATCAGTGTCCACGGAATCATGGACTTGGTGACCCTCTCTATCTAGAAGGTTCTAGATTACTTGGGTCCTGCTCGACTCAATGGTTTCCCTTGGGCTGGAGTTGCAGCCCTTTACTAGATATATACGTGAGGCGGTGACAGGATCCCCCCTCCCCCGTGATCTGATTTGTTGTTGGGAATTAGATCCGTTCTAATTCTGTCACCGACTCACCTACAGTTGGTGTTGTAGTTTGGTGGATAGTAACCTGGCAACCTACCTATTAGCACTTAAACTCATTTATTCTACCATACAACACTTGTCTGATTTGGTGCAGAGATCCCTGTCTCTTGTGTGCTTAAATATGCTTATCAGACCGAAGTTACGTGGCATTTTAGTAGTTGTATTTACAACTTGCCCTTCTCATAGTACCCAAAATGGTACCCAGACAAATAACCCCTATATAATAGAGGGTTAACAAGACCGAAGTCTTGGCTAAATAAGTACACCTTCAAATCTTGATCTGTGTGTGTATTTCTATACACTTTTACTCCCGTATGTTATATAATGCTAAATATGTAGTTACCTTGTTCTTTTTATCCCTCTCATACTACAAGTGTCCCTGTTGGCTTGTTAGTGTGTTCAACTAATAAGATGATGTTTCTAATAAAGTGACTGTATTTTAACTTGATAGTGTTGAGTTTTAAGGTTTGTGTACTGTGTGTGCTGAATGTGTGGCGTATTTCCAAGCGTCACGAGTTGGGATAACCTCAATCATGAACTACTGCACTGTGTGCAATACATGAAAAGGCATTCCAAGTAGTGGTGCTTAGATGTATCCTAACTGCTAAGCTAAGTATATTAACTGACTATTAAACTAAGTACTACACATGTATTCACAAATTAGACAAGTCATACAATTTACATGAAAGACGCAGACAAATTAAAATAAATACGGTTTGCGTACAATTTGTCCGCCAAGTGTATCGTTCTCTCATTTAATCCATTCACACAGTCATTCACTCACTTTTGATTAAAAATAGTATTTGGTTAAAATATATAATTAAAGTTGAGGTAAGTGTTATTGCCCTTAGAAAAAATGGGCTAGGCGATATTTGCCCTTTAAGTAAATACGTACTTCTTGTACGATGAATGACAAATGGGTTACAATTTAAATAGAGACAATTGTATAGGACGGTTCTTTAGCTTAGGAATGGTACCGCCTGTAATATTAATGTCGAATATGTACAAATTACAGGTGAATACAATTTATATACAATAATAATGGAAATATAATACATATTTAATCCTAAACTAATTAATTAATTAAATCCAACGATGATGTGCGCGTCGTCCTCCTGTCGCTAGCGTGGTATGCCATGAATGGTAAAGCTAGTGTGGATCTCTATTGAGTGTTGTCGTCGATGTCGTTCTGTTTCGGCTGTTAGTAAAGTTACGTAGTAACAGCAAGTATGGCATGTTCTTAATGTCCTATATAACGAGTTCGTACAGAATTCGGAGTTCGTTGGTTGATCTTATTGGTTGAGACAAACACAGTTACTGTTTCTTGCTGGAATCGTTCTAGCGCTTAGGCACTTGATGGTATAGTTCTTAAAGTAACGTATCATGTTCTTGGGTGTCATAATTCAACTAATCACTGAGAGTACTCTAGCAGGTGTAGAGTTCCACTGTAATATGCAACCGACTAAAAGTATCACAGTTTATAGTATGGCTAATGGTAGATGTGATCAGAGTCATTCTACTGGCGCATTCACTTGCCGTGACAAAAGGTCAGCCACAATGTTGTCGGTGCCTCTGATGTGGCGGATTTCGAAGTCGAAATCTTGAAGTAGAAGACACCATCTTTGTAGCCGATGGTTTTTCGGCGACCCCTGGTTAAGGACTAATAATGGCGAACTGTCAGTGAGGACCACAAAGTGACTCCCTAAGAGGAACTTTGATAATCTCAATATACAAAACACTAGGCTCAGACACTCCAATTCAACTGTGGCATACCGAGTCTCAGCCTTCTTTAATTTGCGGCTTACATAGAGAATTGGGTGTTTTATGCCATCCATTTCCTGCATCAAGCATCCTCCTATTGCGATAGCGCTCGCATCTGTGGTCAAAATAAAGGGTAAATTAATGTTGGGTAATCGTAAGACTGGTGGGTTAGAAAAAATATGTTTCAATTTACACATTGCATCATCTAAGCTGGTACTTTTACAAATTTTCGATGGGTGATCTTTAGTTAACATATCAGAGAAAACTGAGGTTAGTTCTGCCCAATGTGGAATAAATTTTGAATAATAGTTAATCAGACCTAGTAAACTTCTAACTTGCTTCTTTGTGGTAGGTACTTCTAGCTTAAGGATCTTGGAAACAATTTTATCATCAGTCAACAATTTTCCTTCAGAAATTCTATGTTCAAGGAAGTCTATTTGTGTGTAACCTATTTCAACCTTGGAAGGGTTGATAGTAAGTCCAAAAAGAGAGATTTGGTGGAAGACTTGTTTAAGGGTGAGTAAGTGAGAAGTCATATCAGAAGAATGGATGCATATATCATCAATATAAGCAACTACGTCATTAATTCCGTCGTCAGTCATGATTGGTACAGGGATTTCTATGTTGTCCACGTCTGTCTGATTTATCACAGATGCCACTGTTTGTACATTGTCTTCAATGTCATTGTCGTCGTCGTTTTTGTCGTCACATTTATTGTCGTTGTCGATATCACAGATTGTCGGTAATGTCCATATGTCTTTGTTGTTTTCGTCGTCGTAAGAGTGTGTCGTTAACGATGTTTCGTTTGTCGAGGTGTCATTTCGTTGAGAAATTGTCGTTTCGTCTCCGTCGCCAGTTCGTTGAGTGAGTTCATTTGTCTCATTGTCTCGTCTAACATAATATGGTGTCAACATATTTCCATGGGATAATTGCAAGTTTCTATTTAAAGAGAATACAGTAGGGTTATTCCCCTTGTTGACCAGTTTCTGACATATAACACAAGTTGCACAAAAGGTTTTAATATCCTGGTCAAACTTTGGCCAATAAAACTGGGTCAGGATAATAGCCTTGGTCATTTCGTATGTCATATAACCTCCAAAAGGGGAGTCATGGGCTATTTTTAAAACTTTGTTTCGATGTGCTTGTGGTAGCACTATTTGCTGTGTCGTGGTGTGTTTTGTTGTGTAAACTCTAGTTAAGATGTTATCCTGTAGCCTAAATGTCCACGATGCGTTCTTTGTTAATTTTGGCTTAAGGCCTACTAACTTAAAGTATGGTGCTAGTGTAGGGTCATTTTTCTGTTCATTACCAAAAGTGATGTTAGTTGAGTTTGGCGCTACTATTTCTAATGATTCCTGTAGTTGGTAGGTGTTGGTTGTGTGGGTTGTGTTTGTGTGTTGTGTGTTTTGTTGCACATTTACAGGTTCGGTACTTGGTAGTTTGGTCGCATCCTCAATTCGAGGTTTTAATTCGGTCGTATCATTTCTTGATTCGACCGCCCCTGCATTGTACACCTCGGTAAATTCTTCCTGAATTACCTCAGTGGTTGTCTCCCTTGGTCTTTTGGCAGATTGAGACAAGCAAGAATGGTGTTTCTCTTTTGTGTCGCTATTTCTGTGGTGGATACCGTGTTTTTGCTCCCACCTTTTTATCTCTGTTTCAGAGCAAGGATGTATGTTGGGTAAATTACCAAGTATAATATCCGCGATGGGATTTTCAAGGATAGCACACAATACTTGTCCCGATATGAATGGTGTTTGAATTTCGACCAAAGCAAGGGGGTATTTCTCTATTGTACCTGAAAATGTGCGACATGTCACATGTTTGTCTGTGTAGTCTTTAGCGTCTATCAATGTTCTCCTCACCCCACAGAGAGTTGCGCCGGAATCACGAATTAACGTGCCCTTCTTGTTGTTAACGAACCCTGTATAAAAAACTAGCTTGCCTGTAGATGATAAGGCAGCGTTAGCTGTTTCGTTTGCAATTGGGATAATGTGACCACAATGTAGTGTTGTGTCCAGTTGGAACTTTGTACAGGTGTTGCATGTACTGTCTGTTATGGTGTTTATGACGTGTACAGCATTCCCAAGCTCGCTCTTATTGTCGTGTTGATTTTCACATTCATTTAGTGACTCAAGCTCTTCGTCAGTCGACGTTTCTACTAATGCCGCATTGGCCTGTTTCAATAACTTTCGGCCTTGACAATCTTTATTATAGTGACCCCAGCTATTGCAGAAATAACATTTAACTACTCTGTGGTAAGCCATGCGTTTAGCTGTTTGCTTCTCTACCATCTTTTTGAGGTGTTCAGGGTAGGAGGGTGATTTGTCACACATACCGTAAATGTCGTGATGAGCATTGCAATATTGGCACCTTACTACTTTACCGACATTGGATCGCGGTTTAAATCTGCTCTGTGATTGTTTGGAGTATTTGGTGTTCACCACTGCAGCTGCTGTATCATTGTGACTTATGTTATGTTGAAAAATATCCCTATTTGCTGTAAAAAATGCATTCCCTTTCGCCTCGATTTCCTGAATGGTCTTACAATCCATTTGTTTTAAGAACTTGGCAAAAGGTGTGGGGATGGTGCTAACTATTTTATCTATTATAATTAGTTCCTTAAGTTTATCATGGCTATTGTTGGTTTTAGCCGAGTTAATCCATTTTGTGCATATGTCTTGGACTGTACTGACATAATCTATGAAGGTTTGGTTTGGTTGTGGAGATAATTTGGCAAATTGTTGTTGGTAGCCTGCAGTGTCTAAAGAAAAATGTTGGAGAATGCGTTGTTTTAGGTACTCATAGTCTTTTCGCATTTCCTGTGGTATTGTTTCTATTACTTTCAGTGGTTCGAGAGCCAAATTCCTCATTAGAATAAATGCCCAATCTGCTTTACTGATTTTATGATGAGACATGAGGCATTCAAAATTTTCTAAGTAAGCGGAGATGGAATCTCCAGAACAGAAAGCCTTAACGAGACCTTTATATTTATTATATTTTTGTTCCTCTTCTTTGCTTCTTAACTTATTTATTGATATTTCTGTGTTGGACTCCATTTCCATCTGTTTTAGTTTAATCTGTGTCTCGGAATTCAACTGGGCCTGTTTGGCGGCAGCCTCAAGTTCCATCTGTAATTTCTTTTCATCGGCCTCGATTTGCATTTGCATCTGAATCTTCTTCTCTTCGGCCTCCATTTGAGATTTCTTTTCTTCTCGTTCTATCGCTCTTTCTTCACGGGCAATATTTTCTGCGTGTGTTTTCTGTGCCCATTCTGACAATTTCTCTTCTTTATAGCCTAACTTTATTCCTTGCTCAATGCATTTATCTAAGGAAGACATTTTGTGTTTTACTTGTATGCAATGTTTCTAAAGTTAAATCCCTTAGAAAAATATGTTGTGTGGTCGAAAATTTAGTTAACTCCCCTACTTATTAATGTGTAAATCAAAATGCAAGGTTATGTTGGTGAAAATTTCATGAATATGCCACGAAATCAATATGATACAAAATAGTACATTGATGAAACATGAGAAGTACAGCTTAGAAGTACAATGGGTATGAGGTGAAACTTAGCTCTGAATTTTGAAGATCCTCGATGTTATCTTGCACTCTCGTTATTGTTGGAAAGGTTTCATCGGTTGGACGCGGCACTTGTTGCGGAACAATCTGCTCGTGGAGCGAGAAAACATTAGTGACTGTCACACAAAAAAAATGTCAAAATAGTAACATGTAAAAAAAAAATGTTTACAGAATCAAATAAAGAGGCGCTGTGGGGGCAATGTTGAGACATTGCCGAGGGACTCAGATTACTTCTATTTTATCGCTAGATAGCTACTAGTTCTATGTAAATTTACAACGTTAACAATTGTAACAGTATGTGTAGTTTGGGTTATAATTAGGATCTAGTGGGGAATTAGAGATACAGCACGATTGAGCATTATGAGTGAAAGCGGAGAGAGATGCTCAATCGTGACGTATTGTTGTTGTGAAGGGCAGTCAACATCCGATAGTCCAGCTGAGAAGACACGGCTTGTCATCTTGAGAATAAAGTATAAAGTTTTAGTACAGATCAAGTCTTGTTACTTCATTTGACACTACTACAGAAGTAATAAATGGTGCCGTGGACCGAGAATCTGAGGTTGATCTAGGCCGGCCAACAACAACTATCCACTGGCGGCATGCTGTAAGACAAATTATGAAGATAATGGCCTACCACGCGAAGTACTAAAGAATCCAGACAAAACTGCCAGGACAAGAAGGGTTTCCTGGAGCCGTGGCTGAACATTTGAATCGTATCATTTATAAGGGGCCTAACCTGGCCGTTGCCTGAACCTTGCCACTTTCAAGATTTTATCGGAAGTCAGAACTCGTTCAAGGTTAGCTCATCACTAGCCGTTGGCTGATTGATACTAATCCATTTTTGGGCCTTATCATTCCTATGACCCAAACACACCTATTCCAATTTTGGGCCTCGTTATATTCCTATGACCCATTCCATACGACGATGAAGTACCCACTTGAGATCAAGGAAGGGACCCAACCAGGGGGTCGAAGATTGTCTGGCAGCCCATGAGATGTGACCCAACCAGGGGTTGAAAATTTTCTGGCAGCCCACGAGAAGGACGAAATTACCTGAGGGAAGAGAAGTGATATCTGAACTCCACCACCTGAATTCCGAGACTTTCACTTGATGCGGGCTCTGGTTGGTTGAACTGAATCCGTAAGTTGGTAAAAGAAGATGACGGATTAATTAAGGAAATAAACTCGGAGTAAAAGTTGTGTATTTCGAGGTCTCCCGTGAGCTTCCGAATTTATTAATTAGAGTGGAGTACAGGACATTATTGTGGTTTAAGAAACAAATATCTACAAGGAACCTTCTGATTGCCACAAATTTGAGTTTTTTATTGAGGACAGGGTTCATTCTTCCTATGCTCAGACAGGATATTGTTGATGCTTCCTCTGATTAATGTAATATCTTACAATATTATAACCAACTGAATTGTGCTGTTTGGGATTTGGGAAATTGTAATTGTGTGATTGGTTGCTTGCTTTGTTTCAGTATTTTTCAGCATGGCGGAACCGGATAACTTGGCCCAGGTTTTGACAGGCGTGGGTACAGCAGTAGGCCGACTTAATATGGTGATTAAACAACAAGGCATGGCAACAGAAATTATAAAGTTTAGTGGACAGGCCAGAGACTATAAGAAATGGGTCACCTCTATAGAAAAATATGCCTATTTGATCTCAGCAACAGATGAAGAAAAAATGAGACTGGCTTATCAGACGGCAACGGAACCGGTCTCGGATCATATAAGAAGAAAGCTAGAAGCTAGAGTAGATGAGACATGGGAACAATTCAAGGAAGACCTAGCAAGGAAATATGCAGAAATAACGGATCCACAACATGCATTTTCGGTGTTGAGGCAGGCTAAACAAAATAACGGAGAGACGGTACAATTGTTTAGCGATAGATTAATTAATCTGGCTGAAGAGGCATTCTTAGGACAGAATGTACGAGGAGAGGAGGTGGAAAGGATGTTGGTAGGGATCTTTGTGGATGGCATAAAGTCTGATGGTTTGAAACTTAAATTAATGAGGGAAAACCCTGAGAGGTTATCACAAGCGGTGGATATCGCGGTACAAGAAGAAAATTTGAGACGTAGGTTTAGATTAAGAACAGGACGAGAAGTGGGAAGTAATCGAGATGACAGAGTTGAGGAACCTATGGAAATAGGACAAACAAGATTCGGATGGAATAGGAGAGGAGGTATACAGACGTTACAAGGTAGAAATAGGTATGATAATGAGGAAAGAAGAAATATGAGATACCCTACAAGAGAAACAGTAGGTAACACAAATAGTACAAATATTGTCTGTTGGAATTGTGGTCAACGGGGACATGTTTTTCGGTTTTGTAATAACAGGCGTGTCCAGTCGAATACACAGGGTAGACATGACAATAATAGGGTGAGTAGGAATGTGGTAGAGGGTCACACGAATTTTACAGGTACAAGAACGCACGAAAGAAATGTTAACAGACGCGGACGCGAAAGAAAAGAGAACCTGAGAATGAATGAATTGATCCATTCATCCAGAAGAAATACAGCCCAAATACATTCACTAAACAAAAGGAGAAAGTCTGTAAGAGAAACGGTAAGTAACACAAATAAAACAAATTTGGTTTGTTGGAGATGTGGTCAGAGGAGACACGCTTTTGGATTTTGTGGTAACAGATGTGCTCAGTTTAATACACAGAATAGAACTGTGCATAGTAGAACAAATGGAAATTTTCGAGAAATACAAAGAAGACGTAGAGTTAATCAAACCAGCGCAGAAATTATGACACTGGAAAAAAATGATAGAAGACAATGTAGACAATTGAATGGCCAGTATGATACCATTACGCCAAGGCCACGTCAAAGCTCAACCTGTTTTAGAAAACAACCGCTTTATAAAAACGACAGAAACTGTCACAGATGGAATGTAAACGACATGACGAGAACACGAAGGTATGAAGAGAGACAACATGGCAAGCCAGAAGACAATAGTTGGCAGAGACAGAATTTTTATAAGAAAAAATGTAACTGGAATTGGCCATCTAATAGTGAGGAGCAGAAAACATTACGAAATCAATGGTTTGAAATCAGAAGATTGAAATATGCACTCGCAAAGTCAAACAAGGGAGAGAATCAGCATCAGAATAATAGAACCTTAGCTGATGATCGACAGGTATTTTCAATTTTTAGGGGTAGACAGGAAAGAGAGACACAGACGCAGATGATTGAAGTGGTAGAACGGAACACACAGACACAAGTTGATACAGTAGGAAAGAGAAACACCGTTGCACTAAAGAGAGACACAGGTACAGAACTTAGACAACCCAAGACAGAAGATAGCAGAAAGACAATTACAAAGAGTGTTAGGACTAGAAATGGAAAAACTTTGCTCAGGTATAATCATGGATCTGGAACCGAAGAATCTTATGAATCAGAATTTTCAGACCTCACAGATTCTGATATAGAATGTACACCAGACAGAGATTTAAAAGGAATGATTAGGAACGATACTGACTCGAAGAGAGATGTTTACTCGTGCGGTATGGTTGCTGGTGGACCAAGGATGAGAGCAAAGGATACTTTTAAAAAGAAAGATATTTATCTGTTGGAAAGTAGAACACAAAAACAACAAAAGACTGAAGCAGCGTTGGACAAAACTAGAAGTCTCATGAAGGCAGTAAGACCATGGTTATATGGAAATAACAAATACGTGCAGGGTTGAATATCTGGTAACTGAGCTTAGAATAATTCAGGTTCGATGAGAGTTATATCGGCCCACTGTTATATAGTATTAAGAACCAGTCCCGTGACCTGGACATGTAGCAAGGGCACACGTGGAACACTTAAGGAGAGATGAAGAAGAGATAGAATATAATAATAATAATAATTATTATTCAGACACAAGGTTTTTAGATGAACAACTCGTTAGAGGTGCTACAGTAACCCCAGGCGTTAGAAGAGATCCAGCACAAAATCGCTTATTAGCAACTCCAGGCTTTGATGATACTCAAGAACAGACGATACCGAAAACAATAGAAGAAGAAAAGTTGAATGAGACTCATTATGATAGTATGGAAGAGGAAATAAGTGCTCCGTTTAGGAACACTAGACAGGCAACGAAAAGGAGAATGGATAGACAAAGAGATAGAGAAGTGAAAAGACAGAGGAGAATTAGGGATTATTCAACGAGCGGGGAGGATATGCCGTTAGTAGAAAGATCCTTGAGGAATAGTGATCGACAAATTAGATGGGATATTGAACAAAAGAGATTAGCGGCAGCTAAAGAGAGACATACAGACGAAGAAGAAGAAATGGATGAAAAGTCAGAGTCAAGTAGTAGTAGTATGGAGGAAACAAATGGATTGTACGAAGAAGAAGACATTGATGTAGAATTAGCATTGGTTCAAA
Source organism: Cepaea hortensis (assembly GCA_963921405.1). NCBI lineage: Eukaryota > Metazoa > Mollusca > Gastropoda > Stylommatophora > Helicidae > Cepaea > Cepaea hortensis. The sequence goes on from CAWUFQ010000393.1 coordinate 11,275, forward strand.
GAAATTTGGAGATATTGAAGAAGTGGAACCGTAGGAAGTAGATAAGTAGAGAATATTGCAGATAGCAATTTATAAGTGTTAGAATTGAAAATGAAGAAGATGACTCTTGGTATTTTTATAATCAATATGGAGGTAGTTTTGAATGAAGTATATGTATATATTTGGTTATTTCTCTATGGGGTGGAATTGATGGTTGATTTTTTTAGTAGCTTGGACAAATTGAAGGGAAATAATTGGCAGGTAGAGCCACAAGTAAATAGGTGAGTGGATGGTGAATACTACATTAGTATAGATAAGAGGACTTGTACTGTAGTTTACAGTGATTAATTAAGAGGATTTTCCGGGTAGTATGATGTGTTTGGAGTTAGACTAGAAAAAGGAGGAATTGATGTTTGTACTATTTGTTATCATTGATATCGGCAGATATGGTTATAAGATTTGGATATTGGTCTGTAAGTAACAGATACACATATGTAGCATTGAATTGATGGGTTTACTTGGAATGGTAAACTTGAAATTGACGAGAGGAATGAAAAAAAAAAAAAAAGAAAAGCTAGTAGTGTTGAATCAATATTTTTTTTGATAATAACAATTATTATTGACGGAAACTGAAGATAAATTTTGAAACTTTATTCATAAAGTATGTATGGAAAGAGAAGTGTGATTACTTCTTACTTTTTCCTTTCTTTTTCTTATTTTCCTAAGTGCGCACTAACTCAATCTAACATATCTTTTCTGTGAGAATGTGAAATAGGGGATAAGGGAAATATCTTCAGTTTTGTCAATCATAATTTTAATGAACAATTTAAATTTAAAAGCGGTTCGCTTACAGAGAGTTGTAGGAAGTTTTATAGAGAATTTGGTGGGGAGTTTTTGGTATTATTGATATACTGGGAAGTATGTCTCTGGTTAGCAATTGGCTATGATGAGGTAGGAAAATGAGAATGGAGTTAGGAAATATATAAATGGAATGGCCTGAATAAATAGAGATCTGGTACATTATTAGTATGGTTGTTGGGGCCACTATACGTAATAATTTTAAGAAAGTTTACTTGGAAAATCTTTGTTTATTCACTTGGAGTTTTATTTTCGTGTAACTGGGCAATGATGGTTGTTAATTGATTATTTTATTGAGACTATGTTTCAATGCTATAGGTATATGTATTATGTTTTATTTCATGCTTGGTTTGGTTTTATAAAAAGTTAGTTTAAGTAAGTTAGGATCGTTGAGTTTATAGTGCTTTGAGTAAAACACTATTGGACCGTAAAAGTGTCTAATAATGATATAATATTTGCTTTTGGGTTGATAAAATGCATGCCATATTAATTTTGAAAATGTGTTTTAATTGGATAATTGTGACGCCTTGTTTTGATTTAGTTTTGCGTAAACAGTTGGATTGATAGATTAAGTGATGTGGTTAATGAATTGGTTTTAAGTTTGGTTAGAATATTAGTTAACTTTTCAAATACAAAAAAAAAAAAAAAGCCCTTTCGTTCGTTGAGGGAGAGTATGGAGACATAGGCTGTTGGGAAGGTTAGGTTGCTTGAAAAGCTTCGAATATATAAGTAGAGTATAACTAGATAGAAGTTTAAGGGAAAAACTGTGAATAGCAGCATATAGAAGAAATACATAGGGGGATAAAGGGCAGATCATGGGACATGAAGGGGGCAAGAAATAGGTGCTGTGAAAAACCAGCTTTAATTATATTAAAGGTGTTCATAAAAATTGAACAGGATCTCATGCTAAAAGGTGAGATAACGCAATTTGGACAAGATTGTGGTTGGAAATTTTAAATGTTGAAGATATAAGGCTTGAAACTTACGTAAAAAGTTCTATTTCATATAGGGTTGTATATATAAAGCTTGTAAAACATTATATCAACTTGGTTTATAGAAAACAAAGATCTATTTTTGTATGACGTATTTATAAGAAAAAATTTGATTGTACAAATTTTTTTATTGGCAAAGGAGGTAAATGTGGTTGTGTGGAATATGCGTTTCTTTGTGCTTATCTTGACTATTTATTCCTTTTACTGGGTGCACCCCTTCTTTACTTCTTCTAAATACGTTGTTCTCGTTGTTCGGGTTGTCTTGTATTGAGAAATGCGAGTGATTTCCTAATGCCAGTTGTACAAATACGATTTTACGAGCCATTTTGTTTATAATATGCATATTTTATATAGGAACTTGAGGAGCCAAGGAATATATAGTGGATTGCTATATAGTTTGGGGAAATGAAAGAAGAGTAGAAATGGTAAGTTAAAAAAAGGGTTACAGTACATGGTACGAGGTATAGAGGTAAAATGGAAGAAGAAGTGGGTTGATTATATAGCTGGGGAAAGAGTTAAAGAAATAGAATGTTTAATTATATTGGAGTTGGTTTGGGGAGGATTAGAAGAACTATGGAAGATTAGAGGAAAAAGAGGGAATAGAGTAAGGGGATTAGGAGTAAAGATTTTTCCTTTATAAGGAAAATTCTTTAATAAACATGGGGAGGTGTAACAGTATGTGTAGTTTGGGTTATAATTAGGATCTAGTGGGGAATTAGAGATACAGCACGATTGAGCATTATGAGTGAAAGCGGAGAGAGATGCTCAATCGTGACGTATTGTTGTTGTGAAGGGCAGTCAACATCCGATAGTCCAGCTGAGAAGACACGGCTTGTCATCTTGAGAATAAAGTATAAAGTTTTAGTACAGATCAAGTCTTGTTACTTCATTTGACACTACTACACAATTTCTTTGATTTAACAAATCAATGTGTTATCAAAAATCAATGTTTTATCAACCATCAATGTAATATGATTAAATAATTACTTTTACATGGCATTTAACAGGTTTTTAAGAAAACATTCTATGCCAAAACCGGAAAACTAGCCCCCAAAAAGCCTGTCATAGTCTTGCTCGTATCTAGATAACTAAACTTGGGTTCATACAGGCAACAATAAATCTGTTCGTTATGATACCAAATATTTATTGTATCTACATATACAGTATGTGTTGGCGCAATGGGTAAACAGACCCGCGCTCGATTACATCTCCCACATAGTAAACATCAAACATATAAGTATCATTTAACAGTCTAGCAAACTCTCTAGCCTATGTCTATATATCTATTGATATCTATAGAGTCCCTCAAAGGCAGGCCCTGTTGCCTCTCTCAAGTCCATTCGTCCTCTGCCGGTCTCCGCGTGTCCTAACCCGACACGGGCGGTAACTCTGTCCGAGTTCCTCGTGGACCCCGCATTAGGCGGGCCACATCAGTGTCCACGGAATCATGGACTTGGTGACCCTCTCTATCTAGAAGGTTCTAGATTACTTGGGTCCTGCTCGACTCAATGGTTTCCCTTGGGCTGGAGTTGCAGCCCTTTACTAGATATATACGTGAGGCGGTGACACTCTCTATACCTTATCTCTCTGTCTCTCTATGCATCTTATCTCTCTGTCTCTCTATGCATCTTATCTCTGCCTGTCTCTCTATGTGTCGTATCTCTCCCTGTCGCTCTATGTTTTATCTCTCTGTCTCCCTATGTATTATCTCTCTGTCTCTCTGTGTATTATCTCTCTGTCTCTCTTTGCATCTTATATCTGCCTGTCTCTCTATACATTATCACTGCTTCTATATCTCCTCTCTCTGTCTTTAAAATAAATTTGATTTGATTTGATTTGATTTGTCTTTGTCATTCTCTCTATGTTTTATATCTGTCTATATATGCGTCTTATCTCTGTCTGTCTCTCTATGTGTCTTATCCCTCTCTGTCACTCTGTGCCTTATCTCCCTGCCTCTATATCTCTTATCTCTATCTCTGTATATCTCTACCCGCTGTATTTCTCTGCCTCTAAATCTCTCTATCCCGGTTTCTACGTCTTTCTCACGCTTTCTCCCTGCCTCACTGTCCCTGTCTCCCCTCCCCCTTTTTCAGTATCTTTCTCTTTCTCCATTACTCTATCCGTCTCTCTCTCTCTCTCTCTCTCTCTCTCTCTCTCTCTCTCTCTCTCTCTCTCTCTATTCGACTCTCGTTGTCTGTTCTTTTTATTTTAACCTAGGGAGTCTCAGTGGCGAAGTGGTCAAGCCGTTTAATTCGGGCTCCGAAGGTTGTGGGTTCGATTCCGGACCGCGTTCTTCGGTTCACGAGTGAAATTTTTCGGAGACTCCTGTGGGTCGTCGCTAGAGCTACGGAGTTCGTGCTTTGTGCAACGCTTTCCGCGCTGCGGAAAGAGACCGAGCCATATGGGATAAAACCCTGTGCAATAAAGTCGACCATGTCGACTTTTAAGCGACTTTTATTTAAACCTACGATTTAGATTATTCCAAGATCTCTCCAGGGGTGAGACGGGCGCGTAAGTCGAGAAGGCCTAGTATGAATCCTGTAAGAAGTTGAGTTGAGTCCAGAACCGGCATCACTGCACTCGGGGCATTCCCATAAGAGCTCAGTCCTCATCTTTAACAGCCAATGAAGAGTTCCAATACTAATGGCGCCCGTTGCAATCAGATTATATGCCCGTCTTGCTTTTCCTCTGAGTGACGACTATCGACCAGATCCTCTGACCACCTCCTGCTGCTGCATTCTATCTAGACCATGGCAGTCTGTCTATCTGTTTATTTACATTATTGACATGATTCCAGAGGGTCTTCACAATACCTGCCTTATCACGCATCAAATCACCCCTTAATGATGCGGCACCAGCTAATGACCTACACACATTCACTAATTGATCACCACCACCACCACCACCACCACCACCACCACCACCACCACCACCACCACCACCACCACCACCACCACCACCACCACCACCACCACCACCACCACCACCACCACCACCACCACCACCACCACCACCACCACCACCACCACCACCACCACCACCACCACCACCACCACCACCACCACCATCATCATCATCATCATCATCATCATCAATAATCCCGAACGAGCTCCCCACTTGACAAGGAGCGCTTGTTGTTGGCTAAATAGCGGCTCGATGATTAGCACAGCGGCTGATGGTTAACTCTGGGGCTCTGTGCGATAAAATAACTTCACACGCCCTGGTCTGCAATATCAATCATGTCACGCCATCACGGTACTGTTTCAGTGGCGCTTCGTTGATATCTCTAGAGATGCTTAATCTTGATCTTGTAGACGTCTCTCCCTCAACTTCTGATGGGCCGTTGAGCCTTTCCATTTTGTACAGTCTCTAATCATTAACTACAGAGACCGAACTTGTATAACACAACACTGGTATAGTTTTTCACACTCTACTTTACTAAGACTATATATTTGACATGCTGATAACATCATCATTTGCCCCACAGAAGATTCACACCTATACACAACAGTGCCTAAACATTCTATTCTAAAAATAGCGGCGTAATGTTAGCCATGCTCTGTTAACTCAGAACTAGTTCCGACTCTGATCGTAGTCCAAGTTTCACCGTTCGCTTGGCGGAGAGCTGTCCCCTGCCCAGCGATACACCTCGCTATTTCCGTGCAAAGTGTGTCTTACAATCCTCTCGATTTTCACGTCTTGTCACAGGACTGTGCAAGACTCTAAGCTATCTGTACTCAATAACCTGACCCAGGTCCATGGCAACACCTACCTATCTATCCACCCAACTACCAATCAACCTACCTACTTAATACTATCTATCCAGCTTTCAACTTACCTACCAACATACCTATCTCCTTATACACCTGACTACCATCCAGCCATCAATCTATCTACCTACCTACCTGTACATCTCTCTCTCTCTCTCTCTCTCTCTCTCCCTCTTTCTCTCTCTCTCTCTCTCTCTCTCTCTCTCTCTGTTTCTCTCTCTCTCTTTCTCTCTTAGCCTTGAATGATGTGTGAATGAAATAATGTATGAAAGAGAGTGATAGAAGGGCAGAATGTTAGACGGGCCTGCGTGCCCAATTCTTAGCCCTTTGAAAATAAAGTTTTTTCGTTCGTTCGTTCGTTCGTTCTCTCTAGGTTGCTAACCACCATGTAGCTAATCTGCCAAATTAATTACCTAATTACCCTATTACCTATTTCTCCGTCTGTCAGTCAGACTTTCTGTCTAAATGTCTGCCTGCTTGTCCAGTAAACAACTCACTCATTAACTGTATACCTTAATGTCTGTCCCCATATCTGTTTGCTTCCCGCCTACTTGTCTATCTATCTAACTTAATGAACGCCCGACCGCTCGCTCCGAATTTCATTAGTGTCTAACCCGTCCCTGGTTAATCTCCCCTCGCCACACACCCTCCCATCACATACCCTCTCATCACACACACTAATATCTGGCTGTTTATCACCAAACACATCTTTCTCTCCACGCAATCAAATCGCCCCTCCCACAATGCAATGCACAATCACAATTCTCCCAACCCGTATTATTACCATCCAAAATCCTGCTCATTTACTGCATTCCATACATCAGGGCTTCTCAAACTGTCCAGCTTATATTCCACTCTCAACTCATTGTGAATAGACCGCATTTGCTGCGACGTCTTCACTGGTTTATGACGTCTTTTAGTTCCAAACGTTGCACTATATGTGAGTAACGATTCTCTGCATATATATATATATATCTTGTGTGATTGACGATTGTCTGTATGTATTATGTGTGATCAGTGATCACATGCTTTCCATGATTGATTTAAGTTGAGTCAAGAACCGACATCACAGCATTCGTCCTTATCTGCAACGGCTATGGTTTAAATGTTTTCTCACTCACCATCCTGTTTTTATTTTGGCCATGTACAGAGCGTTGATCTCATTGCACATTGTCTCCTTGACATCTTTCACTGCTATAATGTTCCAGGCATCTGTAAGAAGGTAGTTTGCCATTGCTTTCCATTTGGCAGTGAAAATACTGGTCAGTGTCCCTAGCCATTGTTTCTATAAAGAGATCCTCTGCCTGCCGTCGCAAAACAGCTAGCTATCCGCCGGCTGCTCTCAAGCTCAGTCCATTACCTGCTCTTATGGTTTAATGTTTCATCATCATCATCATCATCATCATCATCATCATCATCATCATCATCATCATCATCATCATCATCATCATCATCATCATCATCACCGTCATCATATTCAACATCATCATCATCATTTGTGTTTTGCTTGTGTTTTCGTCGCTGACCGTTGACAGTCCATGATCTTTTGTGCCATTTTGACTTCAACTGTTACCTTTGTGGTAGGATCATACGAACATGAGCATTTAGTTTCTATCGATGTTTTGAGAACTAGCATCCTGTTTGAGATGAATCTCACTGGTTAAGTCTTTCTTGTCCGTCATTATTTATCTGTACGTATTGGCTAGTTTATTGTGTATTTGGTGGTAAATGAGGGTATGTTGTTTCTCCTTTGGAAAGTTTAACATCTTTTTAATGTCCTTGAACTTCGACGTGTCCTGTGATCAATTAGAGAAGGTGTCGGCAACCTACGGCACGCGTCCCTAGCGCGGCACATGAAACTATTTTTAATGACCCGCTGACCTGCTGGGGAGTCTCTGTGGCGAAGTGGTCAAGCCGTTTGACTCGTGCTCCGAAGGTTGTAGGTTCGATTCCGGGCCGCGTCCTTCGGTTTACGAGTTAAATGTTTCGAAGACTCCTGTGGGTCGTCGCTAAAAGCTACAGAGTTCGTGCTTTGTGCGATGCTTTCCGCGCTGCGGAAAGAGACCGAGCCATATGGGATAAAACCCGGTGCAATGAAGTCGACCTTGTCCACTTTTTTTTAATGAACCGCTGAATGGATGAAAATATAGTTTATGATATTATTTTTAAGAAAAATTTAAATAAATAGAAACATATACTTTGTTTTAAAGTTATCTATGTTTTCACACCCATTCAAAACGAAAGTTGTTAGATACTGCAGGCAAATATATGCGATCTGATGCAAACTGAGTGAGTGAGTGAGGAGCAGCAAAGACCGACCTTGATGACGTTCTAATTACCTTTTATCCGTCTTCTCTCTCCCGACCAACTCTATAGTTCTCACTGCTGTCACGGTATCGTAGTACAAAAGTTGGTGTTGCTAGTAAGTAGTACGGTATCGTAGTATAAAAGTTGGTGTTGCTAGTAAGTAGTACGGTATCGTAGTATAAAAGTTGGTGTTGTTATTAAGTAGTAGGGTAGTGAAGCACAAAAGTTGGTGTTGTTATAAAGTTGTACCGCATCGTTTAATTAACACACAAAATGCAAAGAATTAATATAACCTTGTTTCAAGATTTTCTCACAAACGAATAAGAATTTGAACATTGTGGACTTAGGTTAGGACGCTGAGTGATTTCGCAATAATTGTGCGGTACAACACCACAACAAGGTTACCGACCCTTGAACTAGGGGAACACAACTACAGAGGAGTCTACAAGGGGACACAAATCTAACCTTAAATTACAGTGAGATACAAACATGGCTGAGAAATAGGCAAAAAACTGTTTCACAGAGACATACGAGAACAAGCGATTCACAGACAAAAGTAAACAAGCGATTCACATGGGCAAAGATTAATGGCGGAAATGTAGTTTGATCAGGGTCTTTTGAAGCTGCCTTTGGAGGATGGATTGCGTTTTTGTGTGGGGATTTTATTAAATGAGAAGGAATGTGCCAGAGGAGGGTGTATGGATTGGGGATTCTCATCTAGTTGAGAACAGGCTCCCTCATTGGGTTCACGTTTGTAGTTTTCTCGAAGACTCCGTGGGGGTCATCGCCGGAGCTGTAGAGTTCGTGCTCTGTACAGGTCGTTCTACGAACAAACTAACTTTATTTTCAAAGGGTCATGAATTGGGCACGCAAGCCCATTTTACATTCGGCCCTTCCAATCACTCATCTTTCGTACATCAATTAACTATTTTGCAGAACATTGTGACAACTGGGATAGCCAGGGGTGTCAAAGACAGAGGCCGACATATCATGACGGTGATGGCAAAGCGATTTGGAATACAATTATAGAATCAACGTATCGGGAACACATGAGACAGATGGTTGGGTCGCTTGGGTAGCTACCCGGCATAGTGTATGATGATAGTGTGATGACTTGGGTACTTTCTCCCAGAATTATGTTTCCTCCCGAATACCAGCTGAATGTCGTCTAGAATTATATTTCGTCCAGAACTGCGGTGTAATGTCTCCCAGAACTATGTTTCCTCTCAAATTCCAGCTTAATTTAGCACATAACTGTCTCCTCTCAAATTCCATCTTAATTTAGCACATAACTGTTTCCTCTCAAATTCCAACTTAATTTAGCACATAACTATTTTCTCCCAAATTCCAGCTTAATTTAGCACATAACTGTTTCCTCTCAAATTCCAGCTTAATTTAGTCCAGAACAATGTTTACTCTCAATTACCAGCTTAATTTAGCCTAGAATTATGTCTCCTCTCAAATTCCACTTAATTTCGCCCAGAAATGTTAGTTAGTTAGTTAGTCTTTCCTCTTGAGCCTAAGGCGGCGCATAGGGCAGAAGTCCTGTCTCTCCATGTCTGGCGGTTCACTGCTACCTGTTGTAGATCTTGGATATTTACTTGGCCGTTGAATGAGCCTTCTCAAATGATGGTTCTACGCAGGGTCTATCTTGGTCTTCCCCGTTTTCTTTTCCCTACTGGTGACCATATGAGGGCTTGATAGGGGAGTCTTGACTTGTCCATTTTGAGTACATGGCCGATGTAGTTCCAACGGCGTCTTCTTATGAAATTGGATACTGTATCTTGCTTAGTCTCTTGTCTTATTTGCGAATTGGTTCTGAAGTCTGTCCATTTCGCCCAGAAATGTGTTTCCCCCGAATCCCAGCAGCCCTGTAGTTATGGCTACACGATTGGTGGTGCTATGGTTTATACGTCTACTGATGATTGACGTGAATGATTACTTTGTGTTCCTTGCGAGATGCAGCAAAGTATGCCAGGCAATAAATTGAGCGGCCTATTGTTTGTGACTTCTGCGTTTGAATGTAGAGATGTAGGAAACCATCTTGAACCCAGCCAAGGACGATTACCTCAACCCGCAGACGAGAAACGAACCTATCAAAAGAAAACGCTATCCGTGCTGCTGTAGTCTTCACTCTCTGAGCTCGAAATAACCCACAATAGACGATTACTGTTGGCCCCTATGGTCTTCGGTTCGAATTCGCATCGTGGCGGATTTAAAATTGACTTGGTATTCCAGGTCAGGTCTGCCGGTCTCTCGGGCCGAGGGGTTACAACACTTTCTCTGCAATCCCGTTTATCACGCAGAGTCTCGTAGCGGGCGAGAACTGGGAGCGGTTCTACCCCCGCTGGTGACTTGCGGGATAACTGAGCCGGCCGCTCAGAAAGCATTGGCAAACTACTGAGCGTAATCTTACCAAGAAATCAACAGACAGCTGAAAGATGCTGCTGTTGACAGCGATGTCCTGTAAAGGATATGCGAATTTAAAAAAAAAAAATGCCAGGTCTGCCCAGCCAGAAATGGGTATCATGATGTGTCTTGGAAAGTAAAGATGGCATACAAGATACAGAACACATCACCCACTGGGTGCCGATTGGGCTATAAGGTATAGATCTAGTCCCGTATGTCCAAATGTGGATATAAACATATACAACACATGTTTAACTTTGTACTGTAAGTAAATGTGAAGCATGACAATTCTGAAATGCAAAACATGAATATTATGACATATGAAACATTATTTCATTTCTGAAATATAAAATAATATTGACATTCTGATACGTTCAACATTTTGCCTTTTCTTAAATATGCAACATTAAGACATTCTCAAATATGCAACATTACAGACATTCTCAAATATGCAACGTTAAAGACATTCTTAAATATGGAACATTAAAAACATTCTCAAATATTCAACTTTAAAGACATTCTCAAATATGCAACTTTATGTTAGTAATCAAATATTCAAACTAACACACGTTAACTTTAACATGTTATCTGAAAGTTGTTACATTTCTTTGGAGAGACTTTCACGTAACGTTGTGTCACACAGATTTAAGCCCGTATTTTGCTTTGCCTTTTGATTATTTCAGATGTCATTCCTTCTGTCTATATGTTATCCTTCAACGCCTTTGTTATCAAGGTCTGAAAATAGTTATCGTAACTGTCTTGTTAGTGAGGCAAGTTTGTCTTTATATTCGTGTTATCGCATGTCTGTTTTATTTCATTGCCGTGAAACACTTGCGTGCAATGGTCTGGGAGCGTTGAACCGTAGTTTTTTTTTTTTTATATATATATATGTGCAGCGGCGGGGTCTGCTC
>CAWUFQ010000393.1:25000-52500 GCA_963921405.1 Cepaea hortensis
AAAGGGGAGTGGCAATTATTTTGGACCGGAAAACATCAAAATCTGTTAAAGGATATTGGGTCGTGTCGGACAGAGTTCTAATAGTTAAATTAAGTGGCAGGCCTTTTAACATAAATGTTTAGTTTAGTTTAGTTTATAAATGTTATTCAAGTATATGCCCCAACAGGGGAATCCAGTGAAGATAGTGTAGAGGAATTTTATAATGACATAGAATCTGCCTTAAAGAAATGTAAAAATTCAGAAATAAACATCATATTAAGGGACTTCAATGCAAAAGTAGGAAATCAAGGTGATAGATACACAGTAGGAAACTATGGTTTAAGAGAGAGAAATGAAAGAGGATAAAGACTCGTAGAGTGGGCAAAAGAACAGGAAATCTTCTTCTTCTTCTTTTCGTTCATCCGGAGTGTTTTTTCAGATGTGATTGCGGTGTGTCTGTTATGCGCCCTTGGGCCGAAACCCGTAGGCCAACACATCGACTTTAGAGTGCTTTTTTGACCAGGTAGCATTCCTGAGAGACTCTCACTTTTGTGGTGCCATCTACAACCGTGCTGGCCAAGTTGGAACGGTCGAAGACAACGATCATCCCTCAAAGGAAGGCAGGGACAGTCCATAGCATTTTCCGCCATCCAAGGTTGCTTCCATAGTTGCAGGGCCGACACATAACGCCCTGGACCTGGGCTCACCGAGGGAAATCGTCACGTCCTGCTCATGGCTGCTTTAAATCCTCACTTCAATATATTGGTCATTTCGTTTACCCCGGGCCATTCCCGCACAAACCAGACAGGTTTGCAGACGGCATCCACTCAGCGAGTTTTCGGACATGTGCTTGTCGTTGCGCCCGTCAGAGCTGTTCCAGGCACGACAGACATTCGGAAAACTACCTAGTCAGAGCTGTTCCGAACAAGAGCGGCATTCGGAAACTAGGTAGTCAGAGCTGTTCCTAGCACGAGAGACATTGGGACGAGACATTTCACTAGGACGTAATTGCGTAGTGTCAATGTTTAGTTTGCCACCCGTAGGACGACACTTCCGGCTTCCGGCGGGCATTTTTTAATGAGGTTAGCCTTCCTCGGGTTTCGAGATTCTTGTTTCGGCTTCCACACAGCAAGCTTTCGCTTCGGGCTGCCACGTAATGGATTCGCAAGACAGGCGTTCCATTTCGTGTCAAGGAGACAATTTTCCACCTTTGATTACACGACTCCATGAGTGTGGTTACAGACTATCGGACGTCTGCGAGACGTGAGACCGAGGTGTTTTTCCACCTTTTGTACTCGCTCACGAGGTAGGCTACATGTGCTGCCGGCTCAGCACCTTACCTTCGTGCGTCTGTGGGCGAGTAACGGTCAGGTCCTTTCATCCGGGGATACCTCATATCCCCCAGCTAAGAGCCATCTAACGAATCTGCGCCGAGCATGTAGCGTTCTCAGCACATCATCACAATTCTGATGTAGGTTTGTGTCGGCCAGGCTCTCACTTCCGAGAGTTTATGGCTTAGAGACGTTCAGCCATACACCTCGGATGTATGAGGTTATGTCCGGACTGAGATTTTAGGGATCGTTTGCCTGATTTTGACTGCTATCCTCAGTCTTACCTGCAGAGCAGCAGGTTGTGTCTCTCTTAGTCTGGTCCCTATCCCACCAGCCGTCCGATATGTAGTTTTCACCCATCGGCAAGCACATGGGGTCGATGGGACACGCAAGCTCCCCCACCACGGCAAGGTGGAGACACATCGGGGGAGGAACAGGAAATGATTGTAGGAAACACCTGGTTTAAGCAACACCCTAGAAGATTATGGTCATGGAGGGTTCCTGATAACAGGATTAGAAACCAGATTGACTATATTCTGATTAGCAGAAGATTTAGAAACGCGTTAACAATAGCCAAAACAGTTCCCAGTGCTGATTGTTATAGTGACCACAGATTACTTACAGGAACATTGAGGATAAAGTTGAAGAAAGTCAAGTATATATCAGGAAACACTAAATATGATTTGTGTACATTGAGTAATGACAAGGAAATACAAAACAAATTCAACATAGAAGTACAGAACAGATTTGATATATTGTCTGATCTAGAGATCCTATGCCGGCTTCGTGGCTTAGAGGTTATGACTTTTCTCCGTATTCTCGTATACTCTCGTCGGTAACGTGATGACGGTGAGAATCAGCAGTGGTTCGAATCGCATCGGTAACTTACGGGGTATGTGAGCCGGCCGCTCAGAAAGCAATGGCAAACTACTGAGCGTAATCTTGCCAAGAAATCAACATACAGCTGAAAGATGCTGGTGTTGACAGCGATGTCCTGTAAAGGATATGCAAAAAAAAAAAAAAGAGATCCTATTCCAGGATGTGGATGATCAATGGGAAATGTTGAAGAATTCAATCAGTTTGGCTGCAGATTCAACTATTCCAAAATTAAAGAAGGTGGGTCGTAAGAAATGAATGACTGAAGAAATATTATACTTAATGGGAACAAGAAGACTCAACGAAAATAATTCTGCCAAATATGAAGAAACCCACAGACAAGTCAGAATATTATGTAAGGAGGCAAAAGAAGCATGGCTTGAGAAAAAGTGCTTAGAAATTGAAAAACAACACAACAGTCAAAATACCAAATTAATGCACAAAAGAATTCAGGAACGTACTAATAAAAGAACAAGTACATCAGCAGACTGTCTAAAAACTAAAGATGGCAAAATCATAATAGAAAAAGACCAGATTCTACAGGTATGGACAGATTATGTGAAAAACCTTTATAATGATAACAAAGACGAACAGTATGATATTGGATTTAATAATTAAGGACCACCAATTTGGAAGATGGAGGTTCGAAATATTCTTAAGCATATGAAAGCTGGCAAGGCACCCCAGAAATGATTAAAGCTTTAGAAGAATATGGACTAGATCAAGTCACCAGACTGCTGAACACATTATATGATACTGAATTATGTAACTCTGTATTTATTGCAATCCCAAAGAAATCAAGAGCCTTGGAATGTGATCAACATAGAAAAATTAGTATAATGAGTCACATCACAAAGATTTTGCTACGAATTATCATGCAAAGAGTGAGGAAGAAATTGCAGACTGAAACAGGGGAAGAACAATGTGGATTTGTAGAAGGAAAGGGTACAGTAAATGCTGTGTATATGCTGCGAACAGTTATTGAACGTGCTATAGAAGTAAACAAGGATATAAATCTTTGCTTTATTGACTACACAAAAGCTTTTGATAGAGTTAGACATGTCAACATGGTGGATATGCTTGCAGATCTAAAATTGATGGGAAAGATATTAGACTTATAAAAAAACATATATTGGAAACAACAAGCTGCCATAAGGATTGATAATGAAGTGGGACAATATCAGCCTATTAAGAAAGGTGTTAGGCAGGGATGTGTAATGTGTCCAGATCTTTTTTTCCCTGTACAGTGAAAATATTTTCATAAATTTAGAAGATATAAATGGAATCAGCATTGGGGGGGGGGGGGGAACGAAAAATCAATAACATTAGATATGCAGATGATACAGTATTGATTGCAGACAATGCGCAGGATCTGCAACAATTAGTAGATGCAGTTGTTGTACACAGTGAGCAACTGGGGTTAGAATTAAATTGTAAAAAGACTCAGGTTATGGTCGTCACTAGGAAGAAAGAAGTGCCACAATGTAATATACAAGTAAATGGAAATATTCTTCAACAAGTGAATCGGTACAATTATCTCGGAACAGTCATAACATCTGATGGGAGATGCCTTGAAGAGATTAGAACAAGAATCGCCATGGCGAAAGTAGCCTTTAGCAAGATGAAAAACATTCTGACCAATAAAAAGATGTCAATTGAAACGAGAAAAAGAGTGTTGGGGGGATACATAAAGCCTGTTCTTTCGTATGGATGTGAAACTTGAACAATGTGCAGTCAAGCTGGAAAACATCTGATGGCTGCAGAAATGTGGTTTCTGAAAAAATGCAAAGAATACCATGGACAGACAGAAAAACCAATGACCAAGTACTACAGGAGACAAATTAAATTCGTAAATTGATTACAAAAATTAGACTTAGACAGTCAACATTTTTTGGACATGTTATGAGAAGAAATGGTTTGGAGAACTTAGTGACAACTGGCAAGATCGAAGGGAACAGACCAAGAGGAAGACCGAGAGGAAAATACCTGGATGGCGTGGCCACATGGCATGGGCGAGACAGGAACACTGAGCTGATCCACGACGCTGGTGATCGAGTGAAATGGCGAGTCATGACAGCCCACGCTTTCCGGCATGGCACATGATTGATTGATTGATTGAGTAGTAGTAGTGACAGTTCCACTATGAATGGCTGCTCCATTCACCATCACTTACTGTCTCTCGCAGACTGCTCTATGTTCGCCCATCTCTTGATGTTATCTTCCCACTTGTAACATTGCCTAGCCCATTGCCTTTTAACCTTCGATTTTTACTCCAAAGGGCCAAAATATTTGACATGCCGCTTTTTGTATGTCATACATCAATCAGGGTCTCTTTTCATTTCCAGATTTTATAAGATACTAGCTGACCCGGCCCGGCTTCGCCCAGTCCTTGGTGGGGAGCATCTCATTTAATTCATATAAGTAGTCATATAAGTTCCCGTTCCCGTTACCGACTATCTGTCTGTCTGTCTGTCTGTCTGTCTGTCTGTCTGTCTGTCTGTCTGTCTGTCTGTCTGTCTGTCTGTCTGTCTGTCTGTCCGTCCCTCCCTCTCTGTCTGTCTGTCTGCCTGTCTGTCTAATCATTTATTGGTTGCAGTTAGAACAACCTTAGATAAACGAAGACCAACTTACAAAAAGCATTTGAAAGAGCACTTGAAAGATCTTTACATCTTCCCCCAACAATTAACTTGGGTAAATGGAGCGGCGGCAGCAGCATCAGCAGAAGAAGGAAAAGGAGGAGTAGACAACTGCAGCGAAAAGGTGGGTCTGTCTATCTATCTGACCCGGCGTGACTTCGCCCAGCTCCTGGAGTGTAGCGTCTCATTAAATTCATACAACAAAAAAAGTAACTTAAAAAAATGCCCTTCTACACACCATCCATTATTTTTAATGAAAAAGCTTTCTAATCACCTGCATGACTACAGTAACTTCTTAAGCAAAAAAAGATGAGTTACAATGTTATGCATTGTGCATTATTTTTATGAAAACTTTGAAAATGCCTTACAGATTGTATCATTATTTATTATAACTCATATGCCGGTACATAACTATGGACAAAGAGTTTATAAATCTTTGAAAACGATGCCACAATATGACTATAAGTTATACAGAAAAGTTATGCCCCTTGAAATAACTTTTATAGAGTTAGGTCCCCTGAGATATATTAAATTATGATGAAAAGTGAAAAATGAAATAATACTGGGTAAGCATGCGATTTCACACTAAAAAAATATGACAGTGGGCTGCACTGGAATGAAAGAAAGGCGTGTAGAAAATTTCATCTCAATCGGATGGGCCGTTCGCGAGCGCACAAAGGACATACGGACATACAGACAGACAGACAGACAGACAGACAGACAGACAGACAGACGGAGATCGCAATTTATATATAAGATGTGTTTTGTTTCCATGAAATACGACCTATACTACTGAACTCCCCACAGTGAGATACAAACAATGCTTCTTGATTGCTACTTGCTGAGAAAGGAAAGAAAATTAATCATCATCATTATGTGCCACGCGATTATCTTTGTCGGTCATGTTTTGCCAACTCACGGAATAGCAGTCTTGGACAAGGTCGTTGTTCTTGTCCCAATCATGCTATTCGTCTACGTAATTCAGATATTTATCTCTTTGCCTTCACATTGTGCTCTTTTCCCATCAATCTTGGCAGTTGAAACACGGATTTAAAGGTTATTATCTCCTCGTAACGCGGGAAGAAATCTTGATAGTCAACATCTAATTTCTCCAATAAATTTACAATTTTCATTTATCTATTGAAGGAAATTTTGTTTTTTCCTTATATCCATGGCATTATTTGCATTTCCCTCACAAACCACATTTCGATTTCCATTCGATGTTTCTTATCTCATCTGCTTATTGTCAATGTTTGACTTGCATATAATAATATAGGTTCTACATAACACTTCGACACTTCTTTCTCCATGCAATTTACATCATTTCATTGGCAAGTATGTTTTCCATCTTGCAAAAATCTCCCTTTCCCTTAGCGGTTCTTGCTCTAATCTCTACAAGGCACCTTCCATCATATGTTACGAAGATTAATAACCCGCGCCAATTGCCAAACATTATTAACGATCATGATAAAGAAAATGATAATGATGATGATACCAAACTAGAAAATATGAATGGCTGTTTCTTCCCTTCCTTGAAATATTTTGTCATTTTATCACAGCTTTCAGACACATTCAGAAATAGCACAGGCTGCCAGATTGGGTTAAGCAGCTGTGATATAGATTACATTTTCTCTCCATGTCTTTTACAGAGTGTGAACTTCACTTTGCTTTTTTATTTGAACAAAAATGACAGCGCAATCTTTATCTGGCAGCGATGAATATATTCAACATGGCTGCTATTATCTCATTCAATGGAGTTGAATAAATGATGCTACGTGAGCCGTTTCGCAAACAGATATGTCGTGTTTTTTTATGTGGGTGGATGAATGGGTTTTGTGTGCAATGGAACTGGCATTTCATGCATTTTATTCATATCTAATCCCAATGTTGATGCTGGTAATGGTTCACTCGTAAGCGCCTCAGGCTTTCTTTCTTTCTTTCTTTCTTTCTTTCTTTCTTTCTGTCTGTCTGTCTGTCTGTCTGTCTGTCTGTCTGTCGGTCGGTCGGTCTGTCTGTCTGTCTGTCTGTCTGTCTTTTCTTTCTTTCTTTCTTTCTTTCTTTCTTTCTTTCTTTCTTTCTTTCTTTCTTTCTTTCTTTCATTGATCAGTTTTGTTTCTTAAATTTATGGGTTACATTTTTATTTCTTCCGATCCTTCCACTAATTGTGGCTTCATGGCTGTGAATTCCTCCCAGTATTAGATTAACACCGGTCTCTCTGGCCGAGGGGTTACATCACTTTCTCTCCGTAATCCCGTTTATCTCGCAGAGTCTCGTAGCGGGCGAGAACTGGGAGCGGTTCAACCCCCCGCTGGTGACTTGCGGGATAACTGAGCGGGTCGCTCAGAAAGCAATGGCAAACTACTGAGCGTAATCTTGCCAAGAAATCAACAGACAGCTGAAAGATGCTGCTGTTGACAGTGATGTCCTGTAAAGGATATGCAAATTAAAAAAAAAAATTAGATTAACACCATGGTCGGAAGTCGACGTTGCAGAATGGTTCAACACGCTTGCTCTTGAATTTGTTGTGGTGACCGAGGTAGGGGGTTTGTTCCGCACACGGGTCAGTTGGACTAAAATGTTGACTTCTCGTTCTTGACTTGGGGACGTAAATTGCAAGTACACTAAAACTTCGTTTAACAGTTTAATTTAGTTTAGTTTAGTCGACGGATCAACATCACGGCGCACTGGTGTAATCCATAACTGCTACGTTCTACTCCTAACTTAAGCCTGAGTCCGGAGAATCTCAGCTCAGTGCACGAACTCCGTAGCACCGGCGAGAATCCTGAAATACTTTGGGTAGATTTTTAACTCGAAGTTTTGCCCGGGCAACGCCGTTGGGCTACAAAGTTTCGATTTCCAACTGCCAGGGGATTTTGTTACGTGCGCAACAATACACACGGGCGTCCGATCTCACTACCCGGAGACCGGGGGAAATTTTGTTACTAGAAGTCAGCGTGAAAAAATCCCGGCCCTCACTGGGGTTGAACCCGGGACCTCCAGCACTCGATGCGGACACCATATCTCGAGAACACCAGTCAGTTTCTGTTATCCATAAGGGTCTTCTTCTTCTTTCGTTCGCCTGAAATATGTCTATAATTGCAATGTTGTTTCTTGAATGAACCTAGCAGTCTTTTTTAGTTCACTCAGCGGTCCATTGAGTTTATCTTCCACTGTTGTCTCTTTAGGCCAGAAGGTTCACCTGGATGTGTTGTAGTTTGGCAGTCTTTAAAAATTCATGAGTACCAACAAACCGAACAGTGAAAACATTTCGCTAGAAGAAGTAACAGATTGGTTGAAATGTGACAAAATGGACGTTGGCTTTGAAATGTTGAAAATTGATGAAATTGTTTCTAGTGTGACTACCATTGAAGAAGAAAAAAAAATGATGGCAATGAAGTATCAGATCGTAACCAACAACCTAAAACTAGCCAACCAGAAGCAGAAACAGTTATCAAAGTGCATCAACTGATTTGAAATGCAAGAGGTGGCAAATGCAACACAGATCCTACTTCTGCGTAAGATACGGAACATTGCCGCACAGAAAGCTCAAGCCTCAAGGACACAGAAGGAGATGACAGATTATGTTAACGTAACGTAGGTGTATAGTATTACAATACATCTCTGTACAGTACTACTCTTATATTGAAGTTTATACTGATCGTTTTGTAAAATTAAATACAATATATATGCTAATGTTATTAACTTTTAAAGGTTTTTATTTTGATTTCCATCCCAGACCCGCTGTGAAATCACGTTACTGTACATATGTATTAAGGGATTTATATTATCCGTCTATCCGACTATCCGGCACAGCTCTGGTCGGGGCGGTGACGGTTAATCGAAGTTTTACTGTAACTCAGAAGTCGTAGTTGATTCGGCTGATGGCGAGGGGCATCGGTAATAGGGAAAGTTAGCCCAAGAACAAACAGCCCAGTGGACTCCTTAATAGTAACTTCTAGTTGTAGCAGCAAGTGAGAACAACGCTCGATTTCAAAGCGAAATAGCAAACATCATGATGGACTGTATCTCGGTTTTATGCGTGCAGTTTGATTATCCTCATAAATCATAATGTGGTCTCTCTTTGCAAGTGATCTTAGCATGTCTTTTGAAGCTTTCCTGGTTCGTTAATAATGGCTGTATAATAGAATTAACCGGCGCTTGTGTTCTTGTCAATTTGATACGATAAATGATGATATGAACCGTTAAATGTTGATTTGATACGATACATTATTCTTTGATGTTTTTATGGTTATATTTATTATTTTCATTTGTTATCTACTTGTTTACTCAAGTTGAGAGATGTAATACATATATGTAATAACAGTATGTTTTATAAATATCAATTGGGGAACCCATTGAGGGCACAAAGACAGTTAAGTAAATACACACGTTTTATTTGGCATTCATATAAGTCATCATCATCATCATCATCATCATCTTCCACTTCTGCTTTCAAGCGCCGTGGGGAGGAATAATTTGCGTTCCAGCGCCCGGTGGACGGCACTGGATAGTGTCATTCCGTGTGGTTGTACAATGTCTCTGATGTCGTCAATCCATTTTCTTCTTGGACGTCCTCGTGGTCTCGTCGCAGATGATCTTTGATGTAAGGCCAGTGCTGGTAGTTGCTGATGTTGCATTCTAACGACATGGCCAAACCTCTTGATCTTCTGTCTTTCAATAAATGTGGCACAAGGTGTTGATCCCACAGTCTGTCTGATAGTAGCATTTCTTACTCGGTCTCGGATTGTTAAGTTGACAGCTCTCCTCAGGCATCTCATTTCACAGGTGTTGATTTTGCGAAGGTGTAATTTGGATAAAGTCCAGGTTTGAGATTGGTAGCATAGGGTTGGTGAGAATATGCTGTTTATTATCTGTCGTTTTGCGGACATGGGTATATTTGGATGTTTCAGTAAGGGTGATAGTTGATATGTAAGTGCACTAGCTTTTTGACATCTGATTTCAATTTCTCTGTCCAATCTGCCATCTTCTGTGATCATACTTCCAAGGTATTTGAATTCTTTAACTTGTTTCAGAGTTGTGTTATTTATCTGTATACTTAGTGGGCCTGGCGATCTGCTAACTTGCATTACTTCGGTTTTGGCTGTGTTTATACTCATATTGTATCTGCTGCAGGTTGAACTCAGATTAGTAATATGATTTTGTAGTCTGCCATCGTCGCTGTAAAACAGGCACTGATCGTCTGCAAATAGAAGTTCATTTATTCCCTGTGGGTCAGTTGTTTCATCTGGAGTAAAGAGTTCTAAATTTTCTGAATCTGTTCTGTCGAGACTTGCTTCTTTGGAAATTCTGTCCATGTAGATATTGAATAGCAGGGGAGAGAGCACACATCCCTGTCTCACTCCTGTATTGACTGTGAACATATTTGATATACCTTCTTGTGTTCTTACTGCACTTTGGCTCGAGTGGTACATGGCTATGATGTTTTCTAGCAGTTGCCCTTCTATCCCATAGTCTTCAAGAATGGTCCATAATTTGTATCTGTCTACTCTATCGAAGAAACGATACGATACGATAACGATATTATCGTTACGATTTTATCGTTTCTTTACTTATTCAGTCTCTCGGTAGAGATTTGTTCGCAGCAGACGAGCAAATCTCCGGCGGGCCTATTCTCGCTGGTCGCGAGATCCGCACAGTGGAAGTATGGGAGATTTGCTTGCAAATAGACAGGCAATATCTCCTGCGGTAGCTATGGCGGACCTATTCCCGCTGGTCGCGGGGACCGCTATAAGTCAGGTGGGGAGTCTGACGATAGTGCACGCTTTACACAGGTCCGGACACTTGTGATTGACAGATGTGCGCGCCCTCATGGTCCGGGCTCGTACAAGGCCCTCACCTGTGGGACATGGCTGAACGTCTCTAAGCCGTGTCCCTTGGGTGTCAGGGTCTGGCCATAACTCGCCACCGGCTCGTGGTGGTGAGGTCTCGGTGGATTGACGCTGAGCCGCCAGCGTCTGCAGCCTACCTTGTGCCAGACGTATTGGTTACCCATTCCTCTGGAATACACAAGACTAGGCCGAGGGAGGGGTCATGTCGTTTGGGCATCACATGATCTCTGAAGCTCTGCCCAGACATTGTGATGGAATATTGGCCATATTCCACTCACATACTTTAGTCTGTCAAGACTGCAAGGTGTCTACTACTCTATCGAAAGCCTTTTCCTGATCCACAAACACAATATACTGCTGGTCACTATATTCGATAGTTTTTTCACAAATTACACAAAAGTGTAAATAATGCATCAGTGCAACTTTTACCTTTCCGAAAACCGAATTGTGCTTTGCTTAACTGTTGTTCAACTATTGGTCTAGCTCTGTGTTATTCATATAAGTAAGGGTAAGAATCAGAGACCAGAGGAAGCACTAGACAACATAAAAATTGAAAGCTATAGTTACCGACCGGGATTCGAACTTGTCACCTCCAAATGACGACAAGGCCTGACTACAGGAACAAGTGTTTAGTTGGCTATGCGTCCTCTGGCCTTAGCCCAACTCCTAAGGGCGCCACGCAATACATGTGTATTTATTTATGTTTTAGAAAGACCAGCTGTTTGGTTTGGTTAGTGGATTTATTTGTTTTATCAAGACCGGTTGTTTGGTTTGGTTAGTGGATTTATTTGTTTGATAAAGACCGATTGTTCGGTTTGGTAAACGGATTTATTTGTTATACTGGAGTGAGTCTGCTCCAGGTCCAGTGCTAAAGTGTGTCAGCAAGTTGCCCGATTTTCAAAGAATTGTAGTGGTAGTAGTAGTAATTGTACTAGTAGTAGTAGTAGTAGTAGTAGTAGTAGTAGTAATAATAATAATAGTAGTAGTAATAGTAGTAGTAGTAGTGATAGTAGTAGTAGTAGTGATAGTAGTAGTAGTAGTAATAGTAGTAGTAGTAGTAGTAGTAGTGATAGTGGTAGTAGTAGTAGCAGTATTATTGTAGTGGTAGTAGTAGTAATTGTAGTAGTAGTAGTAGTAGTAGTAGTAGTAGTATTAGTAGTAGTAGTAGTAGTAGTAGTAGTAGTAGTAGTAGTAGTAGTAGTAGTAGTAGTAGTAGTAGTAGTAGTAGTAGTAGTAGTGATAGTGGTAGTAGTATTAGAAGTATTATAGTAGTGGTTGTAGTAGTAATTGTAGTAGTTGTAGTGATAGTGGTAGTAGTAGTATTATAGTAGTGGTAGTAGTAGTAGTAGTAGTAGTAGTAGTAGTAGTAGTAGTAGTAGTAGTAGTAGTAGTAGTAGTAGTAGTAGTAGTAGTAATAGTAGTAGTAGTAGAAGTGATGGTTGTAGTAGCAGTAGTAGTATAGTAATGGTAGTAATAGTAATTGTAGAAGTAGTAGTGTCAGTAGTAGTGTAGTAGAGTCAGTCAGGTCTTAGTCAGATATGACTGAGCTACCGTATAACAGTAGACGGTACTACCTGGTTTCTGTTAGCGCCAAACGTTGGGCGGCGCTTACAAAACCCGACACCCCACATTGTGCCAACGGCTTCGGGCGGAAGAGCGCAATTGGGAGGGTACAAGCCTTACCCTGGTGCGAGGAAATGCAAGCTAAAGACAAAATTGTCATGGCAGGGCAGACCAGGCCCTAAGCCTTGGTTGGCAACTGGTCTAGGATCGAAGCTCCGACAGGCGGACAGTTAGAGCATTGCTTTGCTGATCCGGCAGCTTCTGCAGCTTGTCTTGTTCCAGATGTAGGGGTGTTACCTTTCCTCTGGAGTAAACTAGGCAGGCCGAGAGAGGGATCATGCTGCATGGGCAACACATGATCTCTATATTTTAGCCCAGGCTTTGTGCTATGGAGAGGCAATAACTCCATCCCTGATGAGAAGTAGTAGTAATTGTAGTAGTAGTAGTAGTAGTAGTAGTAGTAGTAGTAGTAGTAGTAGTAGGAGGAGGAGGAGGAGGAGGAGGAGGTGGAGAAGGAGGAGTAGTAGTAATAGTAGTAGTAGTGATGGTGGTAGTAGTAGTACTAGTACTATAGTAGTAGTAGCAGTAGTAGTAGTAGTAGTAGTAGTAGTAGTAGTAGTAGTAGTAGTAGTAGTAGTAGTAGTAGTAGTAGTAGTAGTAGTAGTAGTAGTAGTAGTAGTAGTAGTAGTAGAAGTGATGGTGGTAGTAGCGGTAGTAGTGGTACAGAAATGGTAGTAGTAGTATTTGTAGTAGTAGTGGTAGTAGCAGTATAGTAGCGGTAGTAGTAGTAATTGTTGTTATAGTGATGTTGGTGGTGATGGTAGTAGTAGTAGTGCTAGTAGTGGTATTGTTGGTGGGAGTAGTAGTTGTAGTAGTAGTATTACAGCAATAGCTGTGAGAGGCTGGCTAAACCAGGCGCGGGTAGCCGATTTGGTGTCAAACCAAGCGGTGAAGTAGGGTATGCCTACCCAGCATGTGAAGACGGAATCCAGCGCGGAAGAAATCATTCCTGATTCAACGGCCAAGACGGCGTTTACCTGCAAAGCGTTGTGGAACGTAATGAGCACGGCAAGACACGTAGAGCGCCCTGGTCATCCACTGCACCTGTATTCGTCTCCAGTCGTCTTGACTTGTCCTGCCACTGGATTCAGATTGACTCAGGCGAGAGAGTGAGGTCGACGAATTGCGCAACTCTTCCTCACTTTAATCCAATTCATCGCGCAAGTCATTCTTCATCCAACGCAAGGGTGCAGTCACTTGTGAAGCAACCAGGACTGCAAGAGCTGTGAAGAAAAGACAAAACAAAAAAAAAAACCACTGTAGAAAATCCTCCTCCAGAAATGTCAAGCATTCTTTGTCCACATTGTCAAAGAACATTTCGAGCCAAAATAGGCCTCATCAACCATCTTAGAACTCACGGCTCCATACTTTCAACCTCACTGGATGAAATGAATGGTCATCATCATTCTTGATGGACAAACAACAACAACAACAACAACAACAACAACAACAACAACAACAACAGTAGTAGTAGTAGTAGTAGTAGTAGTAGTAGTAGTAGTAGTAGTAGTAGTAGTAGTAGTAGTAGTAGTAGTAGTAGTAGTAGTTGTAGTAGTAGTAGTAGTAGTAGTAGTAGTAGTAGTAGTAGTAGTAGTAGTAGTAGTAGTAGAAGTGATGGTGGTAGTAGCGGTAGTAGTGGTACAGAAATGGTAGTAGTAGTATTTGTAGTAGTAGTGGTAGTAGCAGTATAGTAGCGGTAGTAGTAGTAATTGTTGTTATAGTGATGTTGGTGGTGATGGTAGTAGTAGTAGTGCTAGTAGTGGTATTGTTGGTGGGAGTAGTAGTTGTAGTAGTAGTAGTACAGCAATAGCTGTGAGAGGCTGGCTAAACCAGGCGCGGGTAGCCGATTTGGTGTCAAACCAAGCGGTGAAGTAGGGTATGCCTACCCAGCATGTGAAGACGGAATCCAGCGCGGAAGAAATCATTCCTGATTCAACGGCCAAGACGGCGTTTACCTGCAAAGCGTTGTGGAACGTAATGAGCACGGCAAGACACGTAGAGCGCCCTGGTCATCCACTGCACCTGTATTCGTCTCCAGTCGTCTTGACTTGTCCTGCCACTGGATTCAGATTGACTCAGGCGAGAGAGTGAGGTCGACGAATTGCGCAACTCTTCCTCACTTTAATCCAATTCATCGCGCAAGTCATTCTTCATCCAACGCAAGGGTGCAGTCACTTGTGAAGCAACCAGGACTGCAAGAGCTGTGAAGAAAAGACAAAACAAAAAAAAAACCACTGTAGAAAATCCTCCTCCAGAAATGTCAAGCATTCTTTGTCCACATTGTCAAAGAACATTTCGAGCCAAAATAGGCCTTATCAACCATCTTAGAACTCACGGCTCCATACTTTCAACCTCACTGGATGAAATGAATGGTCATCATCATTCTTGATGGACAAACAACAACAACAACAACAACAACAACAACAACAACAACAACAACAACAACAACAACAACAGTAGTAGTAGTAGTAGTAGTAGTAGTAGTAGTAGTAGTAGTAGTAGTAGTAGTAGTAGTAGTAGTAGTAGTTGTAGTAGTAGTAGTAGTAGTAGTAGTAGTAATACTAGTAGTAGTAGTAGTGGCGGTGGTGGTGTTACTAGTGGTAGTAGTAGTAATAATAGAAGTAGTTGTGGTGGTGATGATAGTGATAGTAGTAGTAGTAGTAGTAGTAGTAGTAGTAGTAGTAGTAGTAGTAGTAGTAGTAGTAGTAGTAGTAGCAGCAGCAGCAGTAGTAATGGAAGTAGTAGTAGTAGTAGTAGTAGTAGTAGTAGTAGTAGTAGTAGTAGTAGTAGTAGTAGTAGTAGTAGTAGTAGTAGTAGTAGTAGTAGTAGTAGCAGCAGCAGCAGTAGTAATGGAAGTAGTAGTAGTAGTAGTAGTAGTAGTAGTAGTAGTAGTAGTAGTAGTAGTAGTAGTAGTAGTTGTAGTAGTAGTAGTAGTAGTAGTAGTAGTAATACTAGTAGTAGTAGTAGTGGCGGTGGTGGTGTTACTAGTGGTAGTAGTAGTAATAATAGAAGTAGTTGTGGTGGTGATGATAGTGATAGTATTAGTAGTAGTAGTAGTAGTAGTAGTAGTAGTAGTAGTAGTAGTAGTAGTAGTAGTAGCAGCAGCAGTAGTAATGGAAGTAGTAGTAGTAGTAGTAGTAGTAGTAGTAGTAGTAGTAGTAGTAGTAGTAGTAGTAGTAGTAGTAGTAGTAGTAGTAGTAGTAGTAGTAGTAGTAGTAGTAGTAGTAGTAGTAGTAGTAGTAGTAGTAGTAGTAGTAGTAGTAGTAGTCACGGCTGTAAAAGCAGAAGCAGAGAGGGAGAAAAAGAAGTAACAGAAGACGAAAATTATCATCATGATCATGAAAACGTTGATGATAATTATAATGATTATGATAATGATGATGACGATGAAGTACCACAAACACGAGACAAGGCATATTATTTACCATTAAACTTCTACAACTTCTTCTGGTGACTGCCAATTCTATCGACGACGAACTGAAATTTTCGTGGATGACTTTTGTGTTGGCATTCTAGCGACGGCATTATGCAAAGTATACTTATGCGGGCTGTTGGATTGTCGAGACTCCTGTCTGTTCCACTTTTCACATTGGACAGTGAGAAGCATTGTGTGTGATATTCACTGGCACAGGAACGGAGAATAATGGGGAAGACCCGTTGCCGTGAAGTTGGAACCTCGACTGACTAACTAACTAACTAACTAACTAACTAACTAACTAACTAACTAACTAACTAACTAACTAACTAACTAACTGACTGACTGACTGACTGACTGACTGACTGACTGGCTGGCTGGCTGGCTGGCTGGCTGGCTAACTGGCTAACTGGCTAAGTGACTAACTGACTAACTAACAAACTGGCTGGCTGGCTGGCTGGCTGGCTAGCTGACTAACTGACTAACTGACTAACTGACTAACTGACTAACTAACTAACTAACTAACTAACTAACTAACTAACTAACACTTCTATAACAAACACTGACGCAACTACCATCTTTGATGTTTCATCCCCAGGTGCCGATGCCCGCCCATGGAGAAGATTGACAAGTTCCAGATTGTCTTCAACAACCCGAGTGCTACGTACTATGCCGGGGAGACAGTCTATGGGTACGGCTGGCTGGTCATTAAGGAATCGGTCTACGTGTCTAGTAAGTACTTCCACACATAGATGCACCTCCAACTATTCTCTGTATAGTATCTTTTATATCACGTTATAATATATATATATATATATATATATATATATATAACGAGAATACACGGGATTTGATTATATATCATGTAAATATCACGAGAATATACAGGGTTGCGGAGAAAGACGTTAATCTCTAGGCCAAGGAAACCGGGTATATATATAGCTTTATTGACTTCACCGATACATTTGATAAGGTGAAACACAAAGAAATGACCAGTGTCATTGATGGTAAAGATATAAGAATAATCAAGAATAAGTATTGGTAATAAAGAGCATACATAAATTGACAGCCAGTTAGAAAGTTTTCAACATGTTAAATAAGGTGTTAGACAGGGTTGAGTATTACCACCTGATCTGATCAATTTGTACAGCGACGTGATAATGAGATTCATACAAGCCACGCCAGGAATATCGGTTGGAGGGCATAATGTCAACAAGTGTATTATGTTGATGCCATAGTGGTGGTCGCTGAAAATGAAACGCAGTTGCAAGAAATGATAGATGTAATTGCTACAGAAAGTCATGACGTCAAACTGTTTAGCAACTTCTAGCTTGGTCTCGGCCTACTCCCCCCCCCCTCTCCCCCACCTCTTCCAGCTATCCAGTTGTGACGACATACTCCAACTTTCCAGTTGTGACGACATACTCCAACTTTCCAGTTGTGACGACATACTCCAACTTTCCAGTTGTGACGACATACTCCAACCTTCCAGTTGTTATGATATACTCCAGCTTTTCAGTTGTGACGACATACTACAAGTTTCCAGGTGATATACTCCAACTTGTGATGATATATTCACACCCTAAGTTGTGAGCATTATACCTCTGCAATGTCCGTGTGTAAATACCCTAATGTGTGAGAGTTATATCAGTGTAATGTCCGTGTGTAAACACCCCAAAGTGTGAGCGTTATATCAGTGTAATGTCCGCGTGTAAACACCCCAAGGTGTGAGCGTTATATCAGTGTAATGTCCGCGTGTAAACACCCCAAGGTGTGAGAGTTATATCAGTGTAATGTCCGCGTGTAAACACCCCAAGGTGTTAGAGTTATATCAGTGTAATGTCCGTGTGTAAACACCCCGAGGTGTGAAAGTTATATCAGTGTAATGTCCGCGTGTAAACACCCTAAGGTGTGAGAATTATATCAGTGTAATGTCCGTGTGTAAACACCCCAAGGTGTGAGAGTTATATCAGTGTAATGTCCGCGTGTAAACACCCCAAGGTGTGAGCGTTATATCAGTGTAATGTCCGCGTGTAAACACCCCAAGGTGTGAGAGTTATATCAGTGTAATGTCCGTGTGTAAACACCCCAAAGTGTGAGCGTTATATCAGTGTAATGTCCGCGTGTAAACACCCCAAGGTGTGAGCGTTATATCAGTGTAATGTCCGCGTGTAAACACCCCAAGGTGTGAGAGTTATATCAGTGTAATGTCCGCGTGTAAACACCCCAAGGTGTTAGAGTTATATCAGTGTAATGTCCGTGTGTAAACACCCCGAGGTGTGAAAGTTATATCAGTGTAATGTCCGCGTGTAAACACCCTAAGGTGTGAGAATTATATCAGTGTAATGTCCGTGTGTAAACACCCCAAGGTGTGAGCGTTATATCAGTGTAATGTCCGCGTGTAAACACCCCAAGGTGTGAGAGTTATATCAGTGTAATGTCCGCGTGTAAACACCCCAAGGTGTTAGAGTTATATCAGTGTAATGTCCGTGTGTAAACACCCCGAGGTGTGAAAGTTATATCAGTGTAATGTCCGTGTGTAAACACCCCGAGGTGTGAGAGTTATATCAGTGTAATGTCCGTGTGTAAACACCCCGAGGTGTGAGAGTTATATCAGTGTAATGTCCGTGTGTAAATACTCTAAAGTGTGAGCGTTATATCAGTGTAATGTCCGTGTGTAAATACTCTAAAGTGTGAGCGTTATATCAGTGTAATGTCCGCGTGTAAACACCCCAAGGTGTGAGAGTTATATCAGTGTAATGTCCGCGTGTAAACACCCCAAGGTGTGAGCGTTATATCAGTGTAATGTCCGTGTGTAAATACCCTAATGTGTGAGCGTTATATCAGTGTAATGTCCGTGTGTAAACACCCCAAGGTGTGAGAGTTATATCAGTGTAATGTCCGCGTGTAAACACCCCAAGGTGTGAGCGTTATATCAGTGTAATGTCCGTGTGTAAATACCCTAATGTGTGAGCGTTATATCAGTGTAATGTCCGTGTGTAAACACCCCAAGGTGTGAGCGTTATATCAGTGTAATGTCCGTGTGTAAACACCCCAAGGTGTGAGAGTTATATCATTGTAATGTCCGTGTGTAAACACCCTAATGTGTGAGCGTTATATCAGTGTAATGTCCGTGTGTAAACACCCCAAGGTGTGAGATTTACTTCTCAGCAATGTCCGTGTGTAAACATCCCAAGGTGTGAGCGTTACATCATGGCAATGTACGTTTATAAACACCCCAAGGTGTGAGCTTTACATCATGAAAATGAACGAATCAACACAAACTAGACGTAAAATTAATAAGCTTAACTAGAGCACAATCCCATTTGTAGCCGTGGATTGGGAAATATAACGTCATTGAGAAGAGTTCATGAGCTACCCAGCATAAAGGGATGCTGTACCTCATATGGCAATTTCTTTGTCAGCCGAGAAGTGGAAAGTACGACAATGACCAATGGAAAATACGTTTCATCTCGACCCCACTAACCCCGCCCACCCTAAATAAATCCATTGTGCCTATGATGCAGTTTACTATCCAATGCAGTGGGGAAGCGTGTATTGGTGGGGATGTGTAGTTGAGAGGTGGCGGATATTCGGTGGGTGAGTGGGTGTAGGTTGGCTGATGTGTGTGTGTGTGTGTGTGTGTGTGGGTGGGTGGGGAAAATCGTGAGGATGCGGGATGTGTGTGTGTGGATAGGTGCGGGATGTGTGGGTTTCCGGGGGTATGTGTGTGTGGTTTTGTGATGTGTGTTTTGCTGGGTGGTTGTGGGTGTGTGGTTGGGTGATGGATAATATTTGGGTGGGTGTGTGCGTGTTGGTTATTGTATGGGGGGGGGGGTGTGGGTGGGGAAATTTGTGTGGGTGGGGGATCAGTGGG
The DNA here is from genome assembly GCA_963921405.1 of Cepaea hortensis. Classification (NCBI taxonomy): domain Eukaryota; kingdom Metazoa; phylum Mollusca; class Gastropoda; order Stylommatophora; family Helicidae; genus Cepaea; species Cepaea hortensis. The sequence continues at coordinate 44,587 of CAWUFQ010000393.1, forward strand.
TGGATGGCGGCATGTATTTTTGCCTGGGTCTGTGTGAATGCGTGAAGGTATGTCTGGGTGGGTGGGGGAGGTGTGGTGGGTGGGGGATGTGTGGGTGGCTGCGGGATGTATGGGTGGCTGCGGGATGTGGGCGTGGCTGCGGGATGTGAGGGTGGATGGGGATGTGTATCACAACATTGCAATATGCACTGCTTATGTTTACAACTTTCATTTGACAATGTTCCCCCCCCCCCTCCCCCCCCACGTGAATGTATCATGCGTAATATGCTTACAAAATCAATTTGACAATGTTTTCTTTCCCTATGTAAATGTAACATGCACATTTGATGAATGAAAGATGAGTGATTGAAAGGGCCGAATGTAAGACGGGCCTGCGTACAAAATTTGTTACCCTTTAGTTCGTTCGTTCGTTCGTTCGTTCGTTCTCTCTCTCTCTCTCTCTCTCTCTCTCTCTCTCTCTCTCTCGTACGTGAGGGGATGGATGTGTGGGGGATACGTGTATGGGTGGGGGATGTGTGTGTGTGGGCGGGGATGTGTGTGTGTGGGCGGGGATGTGTGTGGGGGTATATATGAGTGGTTGAGTGTGTGTGGGTGGGATGCGTGTGTTTGTGGATGGTGGATGTATTGTTGGGTGGGTATGTTGTGTGAGGGATGTGTGTATGGGTGGGGAGATGTGTGTGTGTGGGTGGGGAGATGTGTGTGTTGGTCGGGGTTGTGTGGGTTGGAGATGTGTGGTTAAAGGATGTGTGATTGGGGGATGAGTAACTAGGAGGGTGTGGGGGTGAAGGATATGTGGATGGCTGAGTGTGTGTAGCTTGGGGTGGGTGAGGGATGTGTGTGTGTGTGTGGGGGGGGGGGGGTTGGGATGAGTGAGTGGTTGGCGATGATTTGTGGGTGGTGATGTGTGTAAGGGGGGGGGGGAATATTGGTGGGTGCGGGTGTTATGTGTGGGTATGTGCGGGGTGTGTCGGTTGGCGTGGATATGTGTGGGTGGGGAATGTGTGTTGGGCTGGGTGGTTGGGAGTGTGGGTGGGTGAGTGTTGGTGGGTGGAGGATGTGTTTGTGGTGAGGAGATGTGTGTAGGTGGGGGTATTGTGGGTGGGTGATGGGTGGGTGGGTGCATGTATTTGTGCCTAGTGGTGTGTGGGTGGGTGGGGGTGTGTGTGTGTGGGGGGGGGGGGGTTGTGGTGAGTGGGAGATGTGTGTGTGCGTGGGAAGATGTGTGTAGGTGAGTGTGTGTGTGATGTGGAGGATGGGGGATGATGGGGGAATGTATGTGTGCCTGGGGGGGGGGTGTGTGTGTGTGGTTGAGTGGGGGATGTGTGTGTGGTTTGGACGTGTGGGTGGATGGGAGATGGGTGGGTGGGGGATGTGTCTCATAACATGGTAATATGCATTGTTTGTGTTTACAACATTCTTTTGACAATGTTTTGCTCCTATGTGAATATATTGTACACTATTGATGAACGAAAGATGAGTGATTGGAAGGGCCGAATGTAAGACGGCTCTCTCTCTCTCTCTCTCTCTCTCTCTCTCTCTCTCTCTCTCCTCTCTCTCTCTCTCTCTCTCTCTCTCTCTCTCTCTCTCTCTCTCTCTCTCTCACTCTATGTATATATATATATCACGTGAGGGCTCAAGCAAACGCCATATATACATGTTTTGCAATTTACGTGGTAGAATGGGATGCTTCGATGTTTAATGTATGGACAATTTAGGTACATAGGAGATGTATCATTTTCAGAAAGCAAAAGTGAATGAAAATACTTGGAGTATGAAATACTCGGCGATACAGTTAAACTTGATTAAATAAAATGAAGTGTGAATGAGAATACTTCGAGTATGAAAGAATTTCTATTCGCAGATGTTAATATGCACGAGATGTGTTTGTTTTATTCTCACATGTATCACTGAACACTAACAAACGACAACGGTCTATGGTATAAACAAACAAACGCAACACATTACACATTGTAAATGCACACTGCTTTGTATGAAATAAACGTTTGAAAAGAAATTTTAAAAATAAATGTTTTTGAAGGTGACAGGTTCGAATCCAGGTTTGCATGAAGAAGTATTTAGACTGCCGCACTTCATACCACAGGTATGTCGGTTACAAAAGCGCCCCAGAGGCACGAAATGGAATATTGCTTGGATAGCAAATCCATTACGTGGAAAGTCCGAACCAAAAGCTCACTGTGTGGGCTTCATAAAAGGTGGAAAAAGTGTCCTAGTGGCACGAAATGGAATATTGCTTGGATAGCAAATCCATTATGTGGAAAGTCCGAATCGAAAGCTCACTGTGTGGATGTCATCTGCAGACTGCATACTTCTGGTTTCCGGAAGAACAGCCTATGGTGAACGGAAGGCCCAATATACGGAAGTGAGGCTAAGCAGCCAAGTGCAGGACGTGACGATTCCTTGGGTGAGCCCAGTACCAGAGCGCTGTGTGTCGGCTCTGCAAGTATGGAAGCCTCCTTGGATGGCGGGGAATGCCCACGGTCTGCCCCTGCCTTCCCTTGAGGGCTGACCAGGATGTCTTTGGCTGTTCTATATGGGCCAGTTGGGATGGGGGATAACACCACAACAGTGAGAGCCAAACGTCCTAAGAAACCCCCGGGAAGGTTAACCCGGTCAACAAATGCCCACAGAAGTCGGATGTGTCGGCCTAACGGCGCAAGAACGCAGCTCTGCTGTAAACAGGCACAACGCAATCACGTCCGAAAAAATACTCCTGATGAACGAAGAAGAAGAATCCAGGTTGATAACTATAGCTTTGAATTTTTATATTGTCTAGTGCGTCCTGTAGTCTCTAATTCTTTCCCCAACTTCATGAACTGAGTGCTAAGAACAGACATCACTGCACTCAGGACATTCCCATACGTGCTCCGTCCCCTTGTTCAACAGTCATCGAAGAGTCGTGCTATTAATCGTTTCCACTACTATCTGATTGAACGTTCTCCTTGTCTTCCCTCTCAGTTTTGAGATTATTCCAGTGTCACGAATTGGCCGCCTTAACATCCCAGAATATTTTTCCCAGTCTCCAAATTTGAGAGGCCAAATTGAGAAAGAATGAATTAATCACACTACTCCAAAATTATCTAGTCGTGAGGTAAGATTATTCACAAAAAGCCTCTAGCCATGACGTAAGCTTGCAGATGGCAAGTAAAATGGGATACTTGAGATGGACACAACTAGATAATTTAAATTAGTATACACCTTGGGAAACTGCTGACCCAGACATGCTGAATCAACAATGAAGGGGCCATGGACTGTGTAATTAAAACTGACCAGGCTGACACCTGATAAGCACAGGTAGGAAACCACCCAGGCGTGAACAACATTGACACAGGGAGAGATAATGGCCCCAGGGCGGTACACAAGCCCGGTCCACTCGGACTGGCAGACTCTGCAAGGTGTGAAATCACTGATAAGACTGTGAAACTGATCTGGGGCTGGCAACGCAAAACCATCCAGGTGTGACACTATGGTGAGGGTTAGTGGTTAAAAGAATTTTTATGACTGGACAGACTTGGGGTTAATTGCAATCACTGTCAGGAGGAGATAAGAAGAATTTATGACGGGAATGCCAAAGAGATAATAGTGTCTCAGACACTGTCTGCTAGACTCAGCTTAAATAAGGGTCCCTAGCCTGTTTTATGTTAGATTAAAGTTGACTTCAGAACAGGTAGGAACTATCTCAATGTCTGTAGTCATATGCATGATTTTTTTTGTTGGCTTCTAGGAATTATTTCTTAGTAACTAGTCCCTTAGTAATTCTCTTAGTTTCTTAGATGGATGGACCGATTTTCAGTCTATATCTGATCTAGGTTATTGCAAGAACTATCATTGTCATAGGTTACTTGAGTGTTCTTTCTGAGTTCTGTGTTCAATATCATTGTGCTGTAAGTGCTACTCTTCTGAGAAGTAGAAACTTATGGAAGGCAGGTCTTGTCTAGATATACTTGAGGTGTCGTAGCAGATGCTTGCCATCTCTTTCTAAACTAGACTAGTCTCGTTTTTGGTGTGTGCATTTGTTGTACAGAATATAGTCAACTGACTATTTATTTAATTCTTACAACAGCAGTAACTAAGTGTGATTAAACCGGGCAGCTCAGCAAATATAGCTGGTCTGTGTGGTAACTTCAATTAGACTTGTTGTATATCTCATTTTGTAGCTATACAATATTAGTTCTCATTAATAATGCCTGATGCTATTATGTTGAGTATCAGTATATGTCCATCTTGAAGTAATATAATGTTTACGGATGTTGGATGTATGTATGTGTAATTTCATAAACTAACTAGTGCATTATGCTATGATGTTAAAGTATCATAATATGTCTAGTTTAATCAATATGTTTATGTGTATTGGATGTTTGATATATTGATTTGTCATATGCAACCCTGCCAATATGGAGTGTTATGCTATTGTCTGCGCATTGGCACACGGGCCAATGATTGTGTTGGAAGCAGAGGTGTAATGGTACAGACATTACCCACAATTGGTAGTATAGGGTATATGGTGCTAAACTTTCTCAGTGTATTGTGGGCGTGCGTCCACGGTAATGCATGGAAACCTGGCACAGCTACTGGTCACGGCTTGCAAGCCCGGATGATCAGGCATTGTTATAATACCCTTACCGACCCGGTGAGCTGCTAAACTAACATTGGACGGAGCGGCTATACGACACAGAAGTTCTGTATTAGCGACACGGACATGGGGCGGCAGAAATGTAATCAGTACAGGCGTGTGAGACAATTGAAAAGCCCGTCCCAGACCAAAGACAGTAGGGAGAAGAAGGATGGTGAACACAGTAGAGCTGGAAGATAAACTTGGCCAGACTGGCCATTGTATGTTTGTGTTATGATATGTTTTAATTAGGATTGCGCTGATGTAGAACTGATATAACACATTCTTGACTTTCTTTCAAGCTCTCACAAGGAGCCCTATGTTATAGATCTCAAGACTAGAGACTACTGACTAGGAGTGTCAGGACTGACAGGATCTCAGAATACCGGCAAGCTGTTCTTTTTTCTTTTGTTGAGTCTACTGGAGAGTGGGGATCTGGACCACAGTTCCAGATAGATGAAGTAACAAGTAAAGTTACGTAATGTTTCTCATCACAATATGTATATGATTTCATCATCCTCATCTTGAACCATCAGATGTCTATGATTATGATTAGTAAATAAATGTTGTAGTATTGTAACTCATAGTTCTGTCGTTATCTTTTAATTCCAATTGTGCATACGTGTTGTGTGTGTACATTGGTGGGGGTTCACTTACACACCAAGGAAGGGAGCAGTCAGGGAGAAAAACCTGTACTGAGAATAGTCGTCTATATTCATATATTTAGACTTAAACATCTATCTCAGCTAAACTTCTCTTTCCTGATCCTTGGCGAATATTCAGCACAGTTCATTTCAATTTTGTAACGAGCCACTAGGAACTGTACGTTGGATATTCAAGGGCTTAATCTGTAGGTCAGCCATATAGATTTTGTCCCTAGTCAGTTTCTGACTATCTGGGTTGCTCGCCAGTGAATAATACATTCATCTAGCCGGTGGGGCACCCCGACTTCTGACATCCAGAACCCCTACCGATACCCCGCAATATCATTCTTACCACATATGGGTTATCAATCTGTTCCCCAGCCTTCTCCACGTGATCCAACAAGTGCACGATAACTTATCATTTGTCCATAGGTAATCTACCACCAAGAGGTGCATTCCCTGCCAGCCTATCACCCTGTTCACTCCCCCGCACCCACGCATGGCCAGGGCAACAAATCCATACAATTCTCAAAACCTGTGACCTTTGAAGCGGGGACAGCCATTCCACACGTAACATTCCTTTCTCCACCTTACCAAGCATACTCCTTGAATCCGTAAGGAATACAATGTGTGTTGCAGTGGTCTCCTCTAACCAACGGAATATCGCTGTTACTGCTTCCACCCCCATTCTCATGCAGGAGGTCGTAGTCTCATATGACAGACTATCCTTCTTTAAAACTCGTCCATTAGCCATCGCAATAAAACCCCAGCCACTACGTCTGTTTCTCACCACTGACCCATCGGTGTAGATGACTATGTCACCTTGATGTGTATTACTCTGGATAAGTTGTTGCACCTCAAGTTCTGTGCGGCCCGCTGCCCATTCCCTGCACTCACGACCCAGGGTTACTATTACATTGTGCCTGTCCGTCATGTCTTCCGGAACTTCAACCCACTCTTTGTATAAGATTAATGGTCTCTAGATCACACACCTCAAGTATAGAAAGTTCTGTATGACCTTGACCACATCCATGGCTTCATGTAGGGGGTGATCCCTATCTGCCGCAACTCTCAGGTAACATTTGGCTTGAAGGACCCTATGCCTCTTCGCCATAGTTGGTAGCGCCAGGATATGCCTCATGCATATAATTGGTGCGTCCGCATTAGCCGTATTCTGCATGCACTCCAACCTTTCAAGCTGGCTCTTTGATACTGTCAGCAGCCCCAAACCATACCTAATGATAGCAATTATTAACTGCTGAAAGAGCCTGTAAAGCATCCTCTGCTCTACCCCGGTTGCTGTCGTCGTCGTCAATGCTTTTAAGTCCCTTACCAGCCTTGACCACCAAATCCCCCACATGATCCTGAAAAGACATAAACCTGTCGAAGGTGATACCCAAGTACTTCAATTTACTCTCTCGACTAAGACGACATCCATTCAACATAATACCTGGGACATCTGCCTTGACGATCCGGTTATCCAGGGAATACCACACAACCGATGCCTTGTCTGGGTGTATAATGGCCCCTGCGTCCCTGCACCACTCCCGCTACCCTGTTTACTGCCACCTGTAAGTCTTTCGCCAGAGTGGCCCTGTCTCTGCCCTGCCTGTACACCAGTACATCATCTGCAAATGTCAAGATTATACCCACACCTGGTGTCTCAATAATTGCGACTATGCTGGTGTAGACATTAAGAGCACCGGGGACAAGACAGATCCCACAAGCAGCCCAGGTGTAATAGTACAGGGTCAGAAGCCAATGAACCCATACGCAATGCAATTTGACGCTCATAAAGGACTGCCGCAATCTGTTGCACAATCCAAGGGCAGACCTCCATGTCCAACAGGGTGTATATCAACCTATCTTACCTGACCCTGTTATACGCAACCTCCGGGTCAAGAGCTACAGTCACGGTCTCTTGTTTTGAGATTCTTCCAGAACCCTGCCAGTCCCAAGCTGCTTTCAACATACGGGTTCTCAATCTGTTCCTCCGCCTTCTCCACCTGGTTCGACAAGCACACAACCACTTCCCCCTTGTCCATAGGTAATCTACCACCAAGAGGTGCATTCCCTGCCAGCCTATCAGCCTGTTCATTCCCCCGCACCCCCGCATGACCAGGGCAAAATATCCATACAATTCTCACAATCTGTGACCTCTGAAGCGACGATAGCCATTCCACACGAAACATTCCTTTCTCCACCTTGCTAAGCATACTCCTTGAATCCGTAATGAATACAGTGTGTATTGCAGTGGTCTCCTCTAACCAACGGAATGCTGCTATGACTGCTTCCACCCCCCATTTTCATGCTGGAGGTCGTAGTCTCATATGTCAGACTCTCCTTTTTCAAGACTCGTCCATTAGCCTTCGCGATGAAACCCCAACCACTACGTCTGTTTCCGACACTGACCCATCGGTCTAGATGACTATGTTCCCCTACTTCAATGATTACTAAACAATATGTGTGAATTTATATCTGATGTGTCCGTGTAGTTGTGCAGATTCTAAGCCAATCACAGCCGTGAAACAATCCAAAGTGCTGAATATTAATTTTTGGCCTTTCACAGGCCGGACACAATTTTTCATAAGTTATTGGTGTTGTTATTATTGTGCCACTAAGAGGATAAGACATTTAATG
>CAWUFQ010000394.1:0-10000 GCA_963921405.1 Cepaea hortensis
TCAGGGGCGTGTCGTGGGCACTTTTCCAATCTCTCTCTCTCTCTCTCTCTCTCTCTCTCTCTCTCTCTCTCTCCATCAGGCTTCTCTGTACCCACATATTCCAACTATATTGCCGGTGGTCTGATTTTAACACAACCACTGGGTGATTTGATCCTCAAATTCGTTGTACAGCAATTAACCTTACTGCCTCTATTCCATAGAGAACAGTATGAGTGAAGCCTCGCATTTGTAGACCTACCCACTCCGCATTCCTCATGCGGTATATCGCATGCAGTTTTCCTCTCTCTCTCGCTCTCTCTCTCTCTCTCTCTCTCTCTCTCTCTCTCTCCTTACATCTTGCTTCTCTGTGCCTACCTACTTCACTTGTATTACCAGTGGTTGGATCTCACACAGCCCTAACAACTCAAACACTGGGCGAGAGGCTCCTGAAGTGTGCTGTGTAACAATCAACCATACTGACTATTTCATAGGGTACAGTACGAGGGAAACGTCGTACGCGTAGAATGACGCGCCCCACGTGCCTCATGTGGTATATCACAGACACTTTCCCTCTCTCTCTCTCTCTTTCTCTCTCTCTCGCTCTCTCCCTCTTTCTCGCCCTCTCTCTCTTTTTCACCCTCTCGCTCTCTCCCTCTCTCTCGCTCTCCCCTCTCTCGCTCCTCCTCTCTCACTGCCTCTCCCTCTCTCACTCCCTCTCGCGCTCTCTCTCCCTCTCTCTCTCCCTCTCTTGATCTCTCTCTTGCCCTCCCCCTTTCTCGCTCTCACCCTCTCTCACTCTCTCTCTCTCTCCCTCTCTCTCTCCCTCTCTCTCTTCCTCTCCCCCTCTCTCTCGTTTTCTCTCTATCTCTCTCTCCCTCTCTCTCTCCCTCTCTCTCGCTCTCTCTCTCTCTATCTCTCTCCCTCTCTCTCCCTCTCTCTCTTCCTCTCTCTCCCCCTCTCTCCCTCCCTTTCGCTCTCTCTCTCACTCTCTCTCCCTCTCTCTCTCCCCTTACATCTGGCTTCTCTGTGCATACCTTCTTCACGTGCATTGCCAGTGGTTGGATCTTACACAGCCCCAACAACTCGAGCACTGGGCGAGGGGCTCCTGAAGCGAGTTGTATGACAAGCAACCATACTGACTATTTCGTAGGGTACAGTATGCCCCATGTGGTATATCGCAGGCACTTTTCCTCTCTCTGTCTCTCTCTGTCTGTCTCTCTCTCGCTCTCCTCTCTCTCTCTCTTCCTCCCTCTCTCTCTCTCTCTCTCTCTCTCTCTCTTCTTGCATATACTGTGCATATGTCCACATACACTAGCATTTTGTCTGTTGAAGTGTGTCTATGCATGTACGCGTGTTCATGCACACCAGTCCACCCAGACCTTAAATAACACAATGGGGTCTTGGTCAATTTTACACGACTCCTACCCCGCCCACTTCTTTCTATGTGCTCACTGAACCGTAACATCCAGCACCGTATACAACTACACCCGAGATTTCCGTAGTCATTTCAGATCCGTACGTGAGGTGAGTATGCAGTGTTTTTCTCTATTAACAGTTTTTCTATCAAACATTTTCTTCAACTAACATTCTTTTCAATTAACATTTTTCTCAATTCTCATTTTCTCTTCATTGCTTCTATTTGTCCATGTATTTGTTCCTCTCGTCCTGTCATCACCTTCTAATGTAGTCACAGGAGTTCTCCTTGACTGTATGTTGTGTTTGTGAATGTGTTTGTTTGCTGATGAAGGCTAAACGCCGCAACGTTCTGTATGTGTCGTAACTCTGTTATGTAAAGCTGCACCACTTTGTGTCATTTTATATTGTTTACAAGTTGCTACTTTTAACGTCTCTGTCCTTGTCTTGCGATGATCAGTCTTTAAGCGAATCATGATATACTAGGCACTTTTAAAGAGGTAGTTTGCCGTTGCTTTCCTCTATGGCAGTGACCTTACTGGTCGGAGACCGCAGCCATTGACTCAAGAAGAGTTCCTCTGCCTGCCGTCGTGAAGCTCGAGGCCATGACCCACAAATATCTGTCGGCTGCCCTCAAAATTTCATCCACCACCTGCCTTCCGTGGCTTCTTTCGAAAACTTCCAATAAAAGGAACACAAAATAACATCACATAATCCACAGGAAAACACTATTCACGGGAAATCCATAGGAAATCACACGAAATCCAAAGGAAAACACTAAATAGCGTCCCTCCGAAAAGTAACGCTTCATTTTGTCGCCATTGTACCGGAAGCAAACTACTGAACGTAAAATTTGCCCAGGAATCACGAGCAGCTAAAATGCTGGGGTTGACTGCTACGTCCTGTGAAGGACATGCAACTTAATTTATTATATATATATATATATATATATATATATATATATATATATATATATATATATATATATATATATATATGTTTGTTTTTGCGTATCCTTTTACAGGACTTAGCTGTCAACAGCAGCATCTTTCAGCTGTCTGTTGATCTCTTGGCAAGATTACGCTCAGTAGTTTGCCATTGCTTTCTGAGCGGCCGGCTCAGTATCCGCAAGTCACGAGCGGGGGTCGAACCACCTCAGTTCTCGCTCCGCTGCGAGACTCTGCGTGATAAACGGGATTACAGAGAGAAAGTGTTGTAACCCCACAGCCAGAGAGACCGGCCATATATATATATATATATATATATATATATATATATATATATATATATATATATATATATATATATATATATATATATATATATATATATATATATATATAATGAAAACCTAGTTTGTGAGGTTACAATGAAGTCAGCTGAATGTCATATACTTTAGGACAACATTCCTGTTAGGACAACATTCCAGGAACACACTTTCAAAGATAATTCTCACTGTTCAGTCTTATCCAACTGAAAATAAGACATATTTGTTTTTACTTCAACACTTCCAATGATGTCATTTAGTAGATACCACAGGTGTATTAATTGAATCTTGGGTTGATCCTGAACATTTTGTAAACTGTTTGCCTGAACTTGTAGTTAAACCTGTAGTAGATGAAGAAGGTGATCGCTACATTGGCTGAACCAGTAAAACGATTCATTGAACCTAAAACCCAGAAGAAGCGCAGGAAAATTAAATTAAAGCTTCGGATATTCATCGTCTGATATAAGATATAGTAAGCAACTTCCAAACTGTTACAAATCAAGTATAAACTAGAAACCAGAGCTACCTGTTGTATGACTCTCATTTCTTTTTTTCTACGTGACTGCCTCCGATTCACAGTATATGGTGTTTCTTGGATATCGTGATCATTACGTAGGATTGCCTTTTTCTTTCGCCTTGTCATATTATGAGACCTGCCACGTAGCTGTGAATGTTGCTCTGTGTTGTCTTGGTTCATATATAAAGACTGATAATATCTGGATGTTGATAATATGCCACAAACAATAAGAGCCAGTGATACAGCGACCAATATTTCACAAGCACAAATTACTGTTGCCTTGCTAAATATGTTACGAAAATAGTCGAAAATCTCCCAACCATCCAGGTAGGTCTCAGATACTTTTGTTGTGTTGGTAAAAGCGTAAGTAAATACACCCTTAACTCTTATAAATTCGAAGCTAACATGAAAGAGTACATTGCATGTACAAATAAATAACACTGTTGCTGCCGTTCTTCTGGTTGTAAAGACACTTTTTACGCGAAAAGGTAGCACAATACAACAGGCTCGAATGACAGAAATTAGTGTCCGAAGGATGCTCGAAGAATCGAACGCCATGTTCTTATAATACGCAGCCCAGTTAGAATCTCTACCAATAGATGCCAACAATGTTGTAGACATCAGGCCGATTATATAGATTGTATTACAGTAACATGCCATCAGTGTGAAACAAAGGCCGCTGACGGACAAGGCAAAGAAACAAATGACGACGCTGTCATGAAGGCCCATCATGAGATACCCTACAGCATTCAGGCTGTTGGTAATAAGTCCAAGGACACCCACAGGGACTAGGCTCCAGGTTACGCTTAAGTGTAACATGTTGAAAAATAATATACTCCATCGAAATTCGTCAAGAGATCCAGAATCCCATCCTGCCCGTGTAGAGTTGTAGACTGCAAGTGAAATATTTTTCCTCATATCTATGGCCATGTGTAGATATCCTATGTTCCCCTGAACTTCCAATGCAATGAAATATAAATGGGCTTTCTCTGAAAATAAAAATAATTTGCTGAAATTAAACACATGTTATTGGTCAATATTTTTGTTTGTATTTTGTGGCTAAAGATTTCCTACGGAATGTGGAAGCCAACCCCCAAGACCAAGCTTCTTTCATCGCCTCTTACGACATGTGGAGTGGTTACAGTGTCAATTTACTCTTTGCCTCGCTTAAGGGTCCCTGTCATGGTATCCTACTTAGTCGCTTCTATCGACATGCGCGGTTGCTGGCAATGTTAGTGTTCTGTCTTTTCTCTAAGCGTTTCAGTAATACACAGGAGCGGTATCCTCCTTGGTCACTTCTTTCGACATGCGCGGTAGCTTCCAGTGTTAGTGTATAGTGCTTTCCTGTATGGTTCCGGTACCACACTGGGACGATATCTTCCTTCTTTCGACATGCGTGTTACTTGCATTGTTAGTGTTCTGTGCTTTCCTGTATGGTTCCGGTACCACACTGGGACGATATCTTCCTTCTTTCGACATGCGCGGTAGCTTGCAGTGTTAGTGTTCTGTGCTTTCCTGTATTGTTCCGGTACCACACTGGGACGATATCTTCCTTCTTTCGACATGCGCGGTTATTTGCAGTGTTAGTGTTCAGTGCTTTCCTGTATGGTTCCGGTACCACACTGGGACGATATCTTCCTTCTTTTGACATGCGCGGTAGCTTCCAGTGTTAGTGTACTGTGCTTTCCCATATGGTTCCGGCACCACACTGGGACGATATCTTCCTTCTTTCGACATGCGCGGTAGCTGGCAGTGTTAGTGTTCTGTGTTTTCCTGTACAACATAAGCAACAATTTAAGTTAAAATTATTGTGAATATGCATTTCTACTGTGGCTACACTATGATGTGAGTCACGGACCAGTTCGCATTCACTTAAGAAGACAATCGTTGTAGATACGTATTACAGAAAAGTTCTTAGAATGACTCGACACGAGAACACAGAAGAAACACACTGACATTCTACCAGATCTGAACATGAAAGAAAGCTTGCCTATAAAATGTATCACGTCTCGGAAACTGAAATACTTGCATCACATTAAAAGTAACATTGGTTAGAAAAGAACAGTTAATGGTAGCCATAGTTCATGGGGGGAGGGGGAAGGGGCAAACCAGGGATCGGATAAGCACAAGATGGAAATAGGACACTGCCGACATCTTGGGCATGAGAATGCACCAGGCAGGAGAACAGACACAAGACGGAGAATGTAGACTTGCCGTGATGTGAGCGGCGTTTTACAAGGGAACAGCCGCACTAAGATTATCGTCTACTTACAAAGAACTTGTCCGCCGGAAGTGTATTTCCCTTCCGGCGAGGTTGGTCCCGTGGAGCATCCATTGGTGCGGTTTGTATGGAAATGTGTGGGTTGTCAAAACTTGATTTTGTCGACGCGGACGAGTTTTTTGGGTTTCCAGGGAGGAAAGTTAAGACCACAGATTGGCAGACTCGAATTGGCTTCAGAACCACATACAAACAGCGATCGTCCTCCTTTCTTGAATTGTGCATGAACGTGTGAGCATGTATATGTGTGTGTGTGTGTGTGTGTGTGTGTGTGTGTGTGTGTGTGTGTGTGTGTATATATATATATATATATATATATATGTGTGTCTGTGTGTGTGCGCGAGCTCGCGTGAGTTGGAGTATAATATATATGTAATAAGTATATATATATGCGTGTGTGTATATATATATATATATATATATATATATATATATATATATATATATATATATATATATATATATATATATGAGTGTGTGTGTGTGTGAAGGGGAGAATGACATTTTGGAAAGGGGGAGAGAAAATGACATTTTGGAAAGTGCAGGGGAGTTGGGGGGGGGGGGAATTACGCTCTGAACATATGTGGAAAGATAGGCCAAAATAGTTTGAGAAGCACCGCTCTAGCTCTTACACATTGATTGTGAGGTAGCGGGATCGTTCCATACCGGTTTCAGATATACTTAAAAGTTGACTTCTCGTTCAGAGGGCAACGGTAAATTATTGTACGTCAAATTGTCTAGAACATCGACGTAATGGAAAGGACACACAATACATTTAAGAAGTCGGATTGGCCGAATGGATAAGAGCGCTTGCTTTTAAACTTTCGCGATGATGGCCAGGTAGGGAGTTCAATTCCTACCCCGGCATTAAGTGGGACTTGAACGTTGACTTCTCGTTCAGAAATTAATGACAGTATACTGATCTTTTAGTCGCCTAATAAAATCAACCTGGGGTTGACAGCAGCTTCCTGCAAAGCGCATGAAACACAGTTGTAAAGACAGTAGTCTGCTATTGCCTTCCCTGTCGGCAGTTACTATACTGGTGGAAACCCGTAGCTGTTGCTTCTATGAAAAGATCCTCAGTATACTAACATTTGACCACATCCGAAAGCTATCAGTCGGTGGCTCTTAAGTTCAATCCACGACCCGCTTAATTGGTTTGATGTTACCCTATGTGGAAGACAAAACGGGTACTTCACCTTGCCCCAGGATGTCCAGAAATTTAGCGGCGAGAAGGAGATGCCTTACTTTTCCTTTGATATGGGATACCTCTACTCCTGTACCCGGTGTACAAGATAAACAAACAGCTGATTCAACACTGAGTTAATGAACAGGATCTCCAACATTTGGTACATGTGATTATTGTACTCAATGACAACCTAGGATTAGAATTAAATTGTAAGAAAACAGAAATTAAGGTCTTTCCCAAGAAGAAAGAAATACTACAATGTAACACGCATGTCAACGGAAAATAAATTCATGAAGGTGAATCAGCTTAACTGTATTGTAACAGCCAAAATATCTAATGGAATATGCCTTGTAGAGATGCTGGAGAACGCCTATCCATATCCACAAATCCAATACAAAGTACAAATTCAATGCAATGTTTTGCTCTGTTATTATGCGTGATGTGGTTATCTGTTCAATACGTACCAAGTCATCCCTTTTCTGGTTGTCAATGGCACTTCTTAATCTCTCCATAATTTTGTTTTCTTAACCTCTCCAGAATGATCCTGGTAAATATTTTCGCAGGAACTAACAAATTCGTTATTCCTATATATTTCACACTTCTTCGGCCCTAATCTTTGACAGCATCACCAAACGTTCTCCTCTTTCGAAAGACTGATACAGGGATAAAGTTCTGCACTGGACAATCTCCTGACCTATGATCGATGATGTCCACACTGCTTATGTATTCGATTATGTGGGGAAAACATCGTTTTATGACATGTAGATTCACTGCACAACACTTGATAATTAGTTCTCCATTTTCTTTTATTACCCTAAGTCCATCTTTTATTGTGATCTCTTCACAACCAGTGTTGTCCGATCGTTTCTTAGCAGTAAAATGCCATTAAAATTTTAGCACTGTCAATGTTTTTTGTTTTTTATTACTTTGGAGTTCTATGTGAAATTCTTCTTCAATGGTTTTATGCTTATTTGTTGATGCGTAATACTAGATCATATTTATGATTACTTTCTGTTTTGTCTTTGTAAATGTTGCTGTTATTATTGTAGAACTTATATCCCTAATTCTTTTATTCCATTCTCTGACACTTTAGACAGCAATAGAAGCGGTGAGAGAATAAATATAGAACAACAACAAGAAGAAGAACAAGAACAAAACGAACAAGAAGTAGACGAACACGAAGAACGAGAAAAAGAAGAACAAGTAGAATAAAAAGAATAAGAAGGGTAAGAACACGAAGTACAAGAAACAGAAGAACAATAAAAAGAAGAACACGAAGAATAAGAACAAGAAATATAAAGAACAAATTGATCCATTTAAAAAATAGATCAAATACCATTGACTGAACTTCTTACTTTGCCCTCTATTGCCTCCACCCTTTACCCCTCCCCCACCCCACCCCACAACCAAGTAACCACAAACCCCACTTTCATTAGCTGTCCCTTACTGCTCTCATTGTCTATTCCCTCCCTCATTGTCTATTTCTGTTTCTACTTCTTTTCTCCATGCGTATTTCGTCAAATTATGCCCCCTGCTTAAAACTGAATTAGTAACTTCTGCTGCAGCTTGTAAAATCTCAGATTACTTTGAACACGATATTCAAATATCTCTTCAAATAAGTGTATATCTATGGAAGCTTGTTACACTTCTGTATGTTGTGGTATGCTACTGGTTTGGGTTTTTCAGTTATGCTGTGATTATTTAGGAAGACTTCACACAGCGAAGTAAATTCCACCAGTTATATTAACACTGTACTAAACAAACATTACAACACAAAATGCAAGACTACATCGCAGGCACATTACATCTGAAATTATTACATCCCGATATTCTTGTGACGGTGTATTTAATCACAAAACAGTTACGGTACGTGTCTTTGTTGTCATTGCTATCTACTAACTCTTCATAGCAAATTTTAATTGCATTTTCTGTAGCTTTACTTTCTGATTTCACATTTTGTAGGTACCATCGATTAACTTTCCCTAGCGCTCGTGAAGTTGATGTACACTTGTTACTTCAAAGAGGTGATTTCGTCATTATCACATGAAAGCAGTAGTGTTAATTATTTGTACATGTAGTGTACTCTGTTATGTTAGCTTCGATTTTTTGAAAGTTAACGGTGTGTTTACTAAACAGACAGGAGACGGCTGTGGCAGCACTTGATCTCGAGGACGCGTACAACAGTCTAATATGATATTTTGATGAAAGCTCTTACGGAGAAGAGAGTCTGTCCTTGGTTGGTGAGCTGGATTTCAGCTGTACTGTATTCTCGTAGAGTGGTTCTCCGGCTGGGCAAATGGACCTCTGAGCCATGTATCATATCCACCGGACTACCAAAGGTGACAGCGATTTCACCTTGCTATTCAAGATTTCAAGCCTCGAAGCAACAGGGGCTGGAATGATACTAATATTTGCAGATAATGTTCTCGCATACAGGCAGAGGAGGTACAGAAATCAAACAGCTTAGGGGCTGTAGGCGACAATGGACAAAGTGATGGATTGGTGTGTGGAGATGAGTGCTGTCATTAACCCAGAAAAAGCGTTTGTCTTGTATTGCTCCTGGACAATAAGATTGTTACAGCTGACTTCCAAGCCTCACAATAAATGGTAGAACAGCGAACAGAGAAATCAGACTAAAATACCTGGGAATCACTGTTAATATACACCTATCCTTTATAACTCATGTTGAAGTTGTGGTTACAAAATTTCAGAAGGGGCTCATGCACTGAAGGGTATGGCAGAAAGGGACATGGCGCAGAAAATACTATTCACCCCTTTTCACTTGATCATTTCAGTGGTAGAAGTCGGATGTGTCGGCCTAACGGCGCAAGAACGCAGCTCTGCTGTAAACAGGCACAACGCAGTCACATCCGAAAAAAAATCCGGATGAACGTAGAAGAAGAAGATTTCAGTGGTAGAGTATGGACTGAGGATGCTCACTGCCTCAAAGAGTCGGCCAGTGAACCTAGAGCGCATACAGAATAAAGCCATGACGGTGGTTCTGGGATTACAAGGGACACCCCAGTAGTGTGTATGCGATACATCCTGGCGTTGCCGCCCATTGCGGACAGACACAAGGTGTTGCAGGCAACACCTCAAAGTAACTGGATGCGGTCAAGGGCCACAGGCTGCTAAGAGGCAGATCATGGAATCCTCAGGCAGTAGATACCATCAGATAAGTCTTCACACTTGAGAAGATTTGCAGAGGCAAGGAATGGGTCAGAGTACCGAATAAACATGCAGACTTGTATAAGGTTATAATCACCGTGAGTTTATGGAGTGGCCAGCAGGCGCTACGGAAGCTAAAATTCAGCAATTAATTCATGACTACTCTCGTCCTAGCAATGTGATTATCTA
>CAWUFQ010000394.1:12500-25218 GCA_963921405.1 Cepaea hortensis
GGTAGGCACAGAGAAGCAAGATGTAAGGAGAGAGAGAGAGAGAGAGAGAGAGTGTGTGTGTGTGTGTGTGAGGTTAGAAAACTGCCTGCGACATACCGCATGAGGAATGCGGAGTGGGTAGGTCTACAAATACGAGGCTTCACTCCTACTGTCCTCAATGAAATAGAGGCAGTAGGGTTGATTGTTATACAACGTATTTGAGGATCAAATCACCCAGTGGTTGTGTTAAAATCAGACCACCGGCAATATAGTTTGAATATGTAGGCACAGAGAAGCCTGATGGAAGAGAGAGAGAGAGAGAGAGAGAGAGAGAGAGAGAGAGAGAGAGAGAGAGAGAGAGAGATTGGAAAAGTGCCTGCGACCCGCCCCTGATGTATGCGGGGTCGGTCGGTCTACAAATACGAGGCTTCACTCATACTGTCCCCTATAAAATGAAAACGTGGTTTAGAAAACAGAGCACGTAGTCTCAATAACAAGCCAACAATTCGTTTGATGTCGTAGAATTCTCAAGGTCTCCCTACTGTTCTGATCTCGCCGACTAGAAGTAAACAAGTTGCAGCTGTGGATCAGACTGTCTTTGGTAATTTCTATCATCTGGGGGTTAATTTATAGTGATTTCATGACATAGGCCCCCTCTTAAGAGAGTAGTCCATCTCACTCTTCTCTACTGTAAATTCGATCCAGATGATTTATTCGTCCTCATCAGGAGCTGGGTGTCTTGAGAGAAAATCCGCTCCAACATTTTCCTTCCACTGTGAAATTGTAAGGTTGAAGTAACAACGACCACCGCATCAAACGGGCGTTGAGCTTCTGAGAAGTAGCCAGGAACATCAGGGGCTGATGATCCGACTGGACCCGAAACTGAACTCCATACAAATAGGGCTGGAATTTTTGCACGGCCCATACGAGAGACAAGCATGCTCTCTCGACGGTCGAATAATTCCTCTCAGTCTGGAGTAATTTCTTGCTTGCGTATGCCACAGGTTTCAAAACCGAAGCATCGTCTTTTCCTTCCTGTAATAAAGCTGCCCCAATCCCAATCCCACTCGCATCCGTTCTCAACACAAATGGTTTGGAAAGGTCAGGGAGCTGTAGTACAGGTTTGCTGACCAAGGCCTCCTTTAACTGACTATAGGCAGTCTCACATTCTGGTGTCCAGATGATTTGGTCCGGGAATCCCTTTTTCAAGGTTTCCGTCAATGGAGCTCCTATTTCAGTAAAATGTGGGATAAATTTTTGGTACAACCCATATAACGAGAGAAAGGATCTCACATCCTTCTTCGATTTTGGCCTTGGTGCATTTCTGATTTTTTCTCCTCCAGGGCCTTTTCTTTAGAGAATGGCACTGGGTAAACCTTTTGGCGAACAGTTTCTTGGGTGGTCAAAGTCATTTTGAACTCAACCAACCTCGTTCGTCCTGGTTTATCAGTCAGTATCTCCTTATGAGACTCGAGAACCTGGGTAACCTTTTCCCTCTCCTGGGAAGTCAGATCAGAGTTCACTTGTACATCCCTATAGGTTTCCTGGTGTACCAAGGGATATTCCCTGCCCTCATTGGTTCCCACTTCAGTCTCCACTGCAACTGCCATTGCCATGAGGTGAGCTGCTTTGTCTCCGGGTCTCTCCTCGTATTTCCGGAGGAGATTGATATGGAAAATCTTCGACTTTCCCCGGATCCGGATCTGATAATTGGTCCTGGATATCACCCTTTCCACGGGAAATGGTCCTTGCCAACCTATCTCCAGTTTGTTGTTTCCCGCTGGGAGTAGCAACAAGACTTTGTCTCCCACCTCCAGAGATCTGTCTTTAGACCTACGGTTATAGTAAGCCGCATGTCTTTTTCTGGCCTTTTTTTCAAGTTTTGATTTGTCAGAGTCCATCCCTTATGGAGTTTTTCTTTCAGTTCCTCCACGTATTTATAGGAGGAGATCACTTCTTCTGACGTCCCCTCTTCAGTCCAACTCCTCAACATGGCTTCCAACGGTCCTTTGATTGGACGACCAAACAGCAACGTAGCAGGTGGTAGTTCTGTTGAGCCATGAGGAACTTCAAGATAGGCAAAATGAGCTGCTGGGATATATTCATCCCACTTATCAGGTTTTTCCTGTACCAGTTTCCTGAGCATTGTCATCAACGTGCCGTTGAAACGCTCTACTTGTCCATTGGCTTGAGGGTGGTAAGGGCTGGTATGTATGTGGTTAGAGTGGAACACCCTAAATACCTCCTCCATGAGGTTTCCACAAAACTGGGACCCATTGTCCGTCAGAATTTGATCCGGAAAGCCTAATCTGGTAAAGGCCTCCACCAGTGCGTCCGCCACTCGTTTCGAGTCAATCGTGGTCAACGGTATGTCTTCTACCCACATTGTACAGCAATCCACCATTGTGAGAATATACATGTTCCTCTTCCTAGTCCTAGGAAGTGGAACCACGATATCCATGGCTACCCTCTCGAAAGGAGAGTTCATGATGGGCATCTCACCCAAGACCACCGGTGCTGTCAAGTGTTTCGGTGCCACCCTCTGGCACTCAGGGTATGACTTCACATACCGACGCACATCCTCTGTCATTCCCGGCCAATAGTAATGGCAGGAAATTCGCTGCATGGTGGCGGCAATACCCATATGCCCACTAAAGGAGATGGTATGCCCCATATGAAGAATCTGGGACCGGTGAGCTTTCGGGACGACCAACTTACCGTATAGGTTGTCTCCCCTTCCTGCTCTCCTGTAAAGTATCCTATTCTTCATGTAGTACTGCCCACGTCCTGGTGGATCAGCACTTTTCTGCAACTTTTTGTAGCAAGGACGTAAAGTGGCATCCTCACTCTGGGCAGTTCGTAGCTCCCCCGGCATTGGGTTAGTCACAATTGCTTCTGCGTCTTCCGTTCTCGTATGACAGCGAGTCTGTATTGCTCCCATATGGATTGGCTCTCTGGGCATTCCCAGAAAGACATACCGGAAACCGAGGATGACGGGAAAAATGGGATCGGTCAATAAAGCGGCCTTGATTGTGCCGGTGACATACCTTGACCGAATCTCCACGTTAGCAATGGGCAACTTCATGGCCACAGCACTCTTCTGTGCAGGCTGTATCTCCATGGTCTCACCTGTGAATTGTTCTGGATGTACCAGATCCGCAGAAATCACGGCCTCCCCGTCCAGTCCTGTGTCGTACAAACACTCCACTTGACGACCGTTAACCTCTACCAATTCCACTACAGGTGGTTTTTCCTGGTCTGGACTCTCTTCCTCGGCCTCGACATGTTCAGAGGGCTCCACCTTAGGTCTCCCGGAGCACCCGATGAATTGAGAATCTCCTGACTTTCCCCTGCAGTCAATAGCATTGTGCGTGTTTGACTTGCATTGGTTGCACCATTTCCCTGTCCTAGATTTTCTAGTGCCGGACTTGAGTGAGCTCTCCTGGTGGCGAGCTTCCTTGTTGACCTTGGCATTTTCCGAGACAACCCCCTTGGAAGTCACTTGACATGCTGCGAAGTGAGGGCACTTAGCCTTCGATTTGCAGTCCCTCGTATTGTGAGAGGGCGACTTACAAATTGAACACCACTTCTCCGACCACGGTCGTTTTGGTGTAGAGCTCGAAGTGCTCTTGCTTCCCTCCTTCGTCTTCTCTGAACTATCCTCTGAGATTTTTACATAAGGTTCCCCTTTTTTTGTTCCAGAGCTTTTGGCTTTCTTCTTGTCATGTTTCTCCTGACTTTTGGTGTTGGTTGAAAGGTTCTCCCCTGCCTCCCCATGGACCTCGACGAACCGTTCTGCTAATTTTGTCACGAGGTCAATACGTTCCGCTCCTTGTTCTCCCAGGAATGTCCTGAGAGGTTTTGACATTTGCTTCTTCAGCTGGTCGACCACCATAAGCTCTTCCAGACTCTCATAGTCAGGCGCGAACCCAGCCAAATCCATCCACTTATGTAGATAGGATTTTAGACGCAAACTGTATGCGGCAAACAACTCCCCCGGTTCTCGTTTCGCTGCTCGAAATTGTTTCCGGTAGGTATGTGACGTAACCTCGAATCGTTTCAGCAGAGCCGTCTTCAACTCGTCGTAATTGTTCTCATGTCCTGGTGGCAGGCGAGAATAAACCTCGTAGCCGGTCCCGCGTAATCCCTGGGATAGTTTAAGACACCATTTGTCACGGTCCAGACCCATAGCAACAGACATGGCCTCGAAGCGTTGAAGGTACTGGTCAATCTTCTCCTTGTCCTCCTCGTAGATAGCTAGAGGAAACTTCATAGCATGATAACTATGTCCACCTGCTGGGGTTGAGCCTGGGATGGAGGAACCTCCCACTGCTCCCTCAGTTTCCCCATTAGATTGTCTCTTAAGCTCGAGTTCCCGCATCGGGTACTCGTGCTCCCTTTTCTGAGCTTCTTGCTCGGCTTCCCGTTTCCTAGCAGCTTCCTCAACTTCAAGTTTCTTAGCTGCCTGCTTAGCTTCAATTTCCAGCCTTCTCATGGCTTGCTCTGCTTCCAATTTGTTAGCTGCTTGTTCTAACTCCATCCTTCTCAATTCCAACTCTTCCTTCCGATCTTCCCTTTCCGCTTGACGAAACTCCCTCTCCACCTCCTGTACGTAATCTGTTAGTGCAGAACCCGACAAGCCCATTTCTTCCCCCATTGCCCTTAGTTCTGCCGTAGTTAGTTTAGGAGTGGCCATATTTTAGAGAGGTCAGTCAGCAGGTTGAATATTAATTATCTCTAAACAAATATATAGATAATGACTAATTAAAAGGTATCTATATATTTAACCACACAGCACAACACAACACAATCACTCAGTGACAAGAGTATAATTAGGACCACAGACCTAAGTAGACGTGTGAATTGTGAACAGGCAAGATATGTGTCTTCACCTCTATCCACATTCACTCTAGTTGGATTCTCCCTAATATGATATCTCCGTCCTGTAACTAAGGATCCCGTGTCGAGAATTCCCGTGTCAAAAGATCCCCCCTTTCGTCGAGAGATCCCGCTGTCCAAGAATCACGTTTACGAGAGATCCCGCTGTCCAAAGATCACGTTTACGAGCCCCAATAATGTCGGGAATTCGTTTAAAGTGTCGTCCCTGGAGTGAGGGGAGTCAACACCCACATTATATTTACCCCCTTGTCAATATCCTGGAGAATCCACTAGCTTCCGTACACCACACTCCTTCGGTTCATGGACACCTCTTTCTCTCTCTCTCTCTCTCTCTCTCTCTCTCTCTCTCTCTCTCTCTATCTCTACCTGACCATGCCCCCTATCTTTCCTCCCCAACGCAACATACTCAACAACTCTTGCTTCTAAAAAATTAATAACAATTAATTTATTAAAAGAAAAGTGTAACGTATGTGAGACGTGTATGCGAAGAAAATGTGTGTTGTATATTCTAGTCTAAATGTAGAATTCAGACCACAAAGCTCAGAATCAGAGTCCACTCATCATGGCAAGGATTACACGACATCACAAGAATCAGCACAATGGACCTCACCAAACGCTGCGTCTCTCCCGCCAGACAGTGTCCACCTCCAGGAGCTTTGATAACCACGAGGTCTGATCCCCACTCAACTATACAGTCTGGGACTGATACTATTGTTTTTCCTTAAAAAAACTGTTCCTAATAGTTTATAGAAACTGAGACCCCACAATTCCTGCACAGTGAAAAGCGGAACACTTTCCCATGAACATTACATTCTTCCTTCTTAAGAAATGTTCTGCAGTTTTCACTCTTAAAACAGTCATTGTACTTAGTCTCAAATAGATCTCTTAATTTCCCAGATAAAGTTTTAATGTTCTGATGTCCTTGTTAAGTGGAACAAACACTCTCCAATGTTTTGGTTTCATGTATTGTGAAAATCAATCCCTACTGTTCTAGTAATAAGTGGAATGAACATCCATCACCACTGGTTTATTCACGAATGGCATGGAAACCAGAACCCATTACTATGTTGCTGTCCACAGGTAGTGTAAACTATTCTCAATAATATTCTCAATATTTATCCTGTGGGATACTTATACTAGTCAGCTCCACCGAGCAAATGTTTAACAACTTTTCCTAGCATAGGCTCAGTGAGAAAGTTGCTGGCCAATCTTCCTGCACCAAAAATATCCGTGATCGGAATTTTTCAATGTTTCTGTGTTCTTCATCCCAACCAGAGGGAACCTGTAAAATATATAACACAACTGGTGAGAGCCTCCCAGTCACTGATCCTTATTAGATGAGCGTGGACCACCGGCCCCACTCAGAAAAATACAGTGAACCAAACTCTGTCAGGGACAGATGAGCTAATCACATAGGTCTTCATCAGGCCAAGACAAGAAAAAAAAACCAACAAACAGAGTGCAGAACCCCCAGGGAGCACCCCCCTGTAAGATCCCACCATTGGACAATTTCCTCATCTCCCAATTTTCCCCCATTACTCTATTCTCAACTAGCAGAGCTTATCATCACTTCACTACTCTATTCTCAACTAACAGAGCTAATCATCACTTCACTACTCTATTCTCAACTAACAGAGCTAATCATCACACTCTAGCTAGTTTCAACCATGCTACTGCCTAAATTAATTAGGCCTAATTATACAATAGGTTCTACCTTATACAACACCGCAGTTCTACTAAATCACATCTACATTTTGCCATGACAGGCACGTGTAAAATTAAATCTAATTAATCCCGCACACGGTAGATGTTATTAAAATCCATAACTGCAGTGCCAAAGCGCGTCCGCCTAAGTCAACTGTCTGAGTTACACTAGCTGTCAACAAATCATGTTTCTTGGCAAACAGCCTTGAATTGTTCACGTGACGTTTTTGATGTCAAAACACCAGATGGTTTCAGGGGCAGATTATCCATTTCAGAATAAGTTCTCCCCCTTAGTTTAAATCACTACAAGAGTTGTCTTTCCTTGTTATGACAACCAACACAGCCGGTGTTCTCCTGCATTCTTTGAATTCCGGTCTCAATAACAAGCCAACAATTCGTTTGATGTTGGAGAATTATCAAGGTCTCCCCACTGTTCTGATCTCGCCGACTAGAAGTAAACAAGTTGCAGCTGTGGATCAGACTGTCTTTGGTAATTTCTATCATCTGGGGGTTAATTTATAGTGATTTCATGACAATAACCTTCCCTGCTGATGGCGTGACCTTGAGCTTTTGGACACAAGGCGGAGAAGGATGTTTCCATTGCATCGAAGAACGGTTTGATTCTGGCTGGTAGTGATCCCCTTCAGCATGTCTTCTCCTTCATCTTCGTATTGACAGAGATAATGCAAGGACAGACCAGATAGGTTCATTTTGTGTTCCTCTTTCAATCTTCTGGGTACCCACCTTGAGCACACTTTCTTAAATTTTAATCAGTCATGCATTATGCTGTATGCTGAACCATGTGAGAACCCTATTGCAGATGCTACAGAGTCTATCGTTACTCGCCTGTCACCTCTGATCATCTCCTCCACCCGCTGCACATATGCTTCTGTTGCAATCTCAACAGGACGACCAGATCGGATTTCATCAACATTTTAGAGCATCCTTGATAAAGTTTTTCTACCCAGCTATGCACCGCCTTACGGGATAAACATTTGTCAGCATAAAAAGGAAGCATTTCCTTATGAATGTTCTTCGCAGGCAGTCCTTTTGCCCACAAAGAACGCACAACAGCACGTTGTTCTTCGGTGTACACTCCGTAAGTACAGTCGCCATTTTGTTTATGCGCTGCGGATGCGCATAAGACACCTAGCGCCACCTGACGAACGGGAATATAAAGTTTGATGTTGCTGTCACCTAATGACACCTGTAGAAAACACCAACTACATTTACCTGCCACCCCGCAGAACTGTGTGGCTTACTTATTGATCCGCACTCGTATTTAGGCTTTGCACCTTATGTCCTCTGCCTGAGCCATCTATGATTTTGTCTTATCAGCCTGTGGTCCTTATCTGTGTCCAGGACTTCATGCAGGAGATGTTCCTAGTCCGCACCTGTCGGAGATATGACTGCACATCTGTCCGCAATCGTTGGTAAAGTCATAATGTAACGCATACACACAACCGGCGTGTATCACTTGGACGTCCACTATCACCCGCATAGCTTCATTCTGTACACTCTTTAGTTTCACCTGCTGACTATTTGACGATGTGAGCAGGTCCAATCCATACTTAAATACGGAAACAATCATTTGCTAATAGAACATGAACATTCTTTGTTTTATGCCCATAGCTGCCAAAGTCTTTAGTGCACCTAGCCTCTTCTTAGACCTACTAACAACATCTTCAGGGTTAGGCTTCTGTCAAAGGCGATTCTCAAGTACCACCGACTACTCTCTCTCTCTCTCTCTCTCTCTCTCTCTCTCTCTCTCTCTCTCTCTCTCTCTCTCTCTCTCTCTCTCTCTCTCTCTCTCTCTCTCTCTCTTAATGTATCTGCTATTTATTGTAAGATCTGGGACAATAGCCTTTACAATCCATAACAGAGTCGCCTTATCTGGGTTGATGACACCGCCCCTTTTTGTGCACCAGTCGATAATTTTGTTTACTTATATAAATATATATGAGAATTCCCTTGTCCAATCGTTATAGAGTTAACAACACCTTACAAAAGAAGTGTTTTCGGGTTCATTGTGCAGGTTACTGGATGGTGTTTAGTGCAGGAGAGCCTGGCATATGATATCACACCATCTAGTCTGAGAATGGTGGTGGATGCAGTCCCTTCGGTGTTCCCATAGATAGAGGACAAAAAGCACACATATCTGATGATTGTAATGGACTCACAGAGCATGCCGAGAAGGACGTAGACAGTCATACTTCGTGCAGAGTGGCATGATTCAATTAAACACACAAAGGTAGGGAGCATCTGTTGGATCTTTCTGGTTGTGTGGGAAACTAGCAGATGGACAAATTACCTGGATTTGCACACTTGGTGAGATACTAGTGAACAACTTGGGTTAGAATTAAATTGTAAGAAGACACAGATTATGGTCGTCACTAAGAAGAAGGAGCCGGTCTCCCTGGCCAAGGCGTTAAAGATATTGTTCGTAATCTTGTATATCTACGTGGGGGAAAACCGCAGCTGCGAGAATCGGCAGCGGTTCGGGCCGCGCTGGTAATTTACGGGGGTATATGAGCCGGTCGTTCGGAAAGCAAGGGCAAACAACTGAAGGTAAACTTGCCTAGTACATCAACAGCAGCTGAAAAATGCTGGTGTTGACTGCAACGTCCTATAAGGGAAATGCAACATTAAGTAGGAAATACCATAATGTAATATACAAGTAAATGGAAATATCTTAAAATAAGTGAATCGGTACAACTGTCTCGGAAAAGTCATAGCATTTGATGGGAGATGCTTTAAAGAGATTAGAACAAGGATCACTATGGCGAAGATAGCCTTAGACGGGATGAAAAACATACTGACCAATATTGCAACGAGAAAAAGAGCGTTGAAGTGCCACAAAGAGCCTGCACTTTTGTATGGAAGTGAAGAGCGGACAATGAGCAGACAAGCTGAAAAACATCTATTGGCAGTGGAATAGTGGTTTCTGCTGAAAATGAAAAGAATACCTGAACAGACAGAAATACCAATGAGCAAATTCTGCAAGAAACAAATTAAACCCGTAAACTGATTAGATGAATTAGATGTAGACAATCAACATTTTTGGACACGTTATGAGAAGAAAAAATTTGGAGAACTTGTGACAACTGACAAGATTGAGGAGAATAGAACAAGGGGAAGGTCACGTGGCAAAGTCGTGAAAATAAAACACGGAGCTGATCCACTACTCTGGTGATTGTATGAGATGGCGAAAACATGAGCGCCCAAACTTATCGGCATGGAACATGATACTGACATGTGCCATAGCCATCTTGGTCTTCTTATGTGGTTTAGAATAGTTGGTTGTTGTATTGACCTGTGCTGACAATCTAATGATGGGAAACAGACGTTATAAATTTTCTGCGCTGTATATATCAATAACATACAATAGCGGATATGGATTCTAGTCCAGTCGTGATCTCAATACACATATTGTCACACAGTCAGTGTGCGCTATCTCCAATGACATTCCGTTTGTCAGCATCTCGAACAATCTATTTTCTAATCTGTCTAAATACATACACCGCGATTTATATGGTTCCCTGTGACGTGGGGTGAATTTCAGATCATGCTTTCCGTGCTAGTTTAATAATAGTGAGCATCTATGGTGAAATTTAGAAGATATGAGAGGAATCACCTTTGGCGAAGTAACATCAATAACATTAAATTTGTTTATAATACAGTACTGATTGCAGCAATGGGCAGACTCTGCAACATTTAGTAGATGCGGTTGCTGCCCACAGTGAACAACTAGGGTTAGAATTAAATTGAAAGAAGACACAGATTATGGTCGTCACTAGGAAGAAGGAAATACCACAATGTTATATACAAGTAATTGGGAATATTCATAAACAAGTGACTCGGTACGATTACTTGTATATAACAAGTGAATCGATACAATTATCTCGCACAGTCATAACATCCGATGGGAGATGCCTTGAAGAGATTAGAATAAGAATTGCCATTGCGAATGTAGTCTTTTGCAAGATGAAAAACATACTGACCAATAAAAAGATAGCAATTGAAACGAGAAAAAGAGTGTTGTGGGGATACATAGAACCTATACTTTTGTATGGATGTGAAGCGTGGACAATAAGCAGTCAGGCAGAAAAGAAGCTGATGGCTGTGGAAATGTGGTTTCTGGGGAAATTGCAAAGAATACCATGGACAGACAGAAAAACAAATGAACAAGTCCTTCAAGAAACAAATGAAGATCGTAAACTGATTATAGTCATCAGACGTAGACAGTCAAAATTGTTTGGGCATGTTATGAGAAGAAATGACTTCGAGAACTTGGTGACGACTGGCAAGATCGAAGGGAAGAGACCAGGGGGAAGACCTAGAAGTAAATACCTGGATGGCTTGGCTACGTGGCATGGTCGAGACAGGAACACGGAGCTGATCCACGACTCTGGTGATCGAGAGAGATGGCAGAACATGACCGCCCACGCTTACCGGCATGGCACATGATGGATGGGTGGATATATATGTATAATGTCGGTATCTGTGGCTAAGAGCTTGCGAACGCGGTTTGTGAGCCCATATACCTGGGTTCGAAACACAGCGGTGCTGGTTTTTTCGAAAAAAGGTATAGGAGCCTGTCGTTCAGAAAGCAATGGCAAACTACTGAACATAAAATTTGCCCAGGAATCACGAACAGCTAAAATGCTGGGGTTGACTGCTACGTCCTGTTAAGGACATGCAACTTAATTTATTATATATATATATATATATACTAGCTGACCCGGCCCGGCTTCGCCCAGACCCTGATGGGGAGCATCTCATTTAATTCATATAAGTAGTCATTCCGTTCCCGACTATCTATCTGTCTGTCTGTCTGACCCGGCCCGGCATCGCCCAACTCCTGGTGGGGAGCATCTCATTTAATTCATATGAGTAGTCATATAAGTTCCCGTTCCCGACTGTCTGTCTGTCTGTCTATCTATCTGTCTGTCTGTCTGTCTGACCCGGCCCAGCCCATGGTGGAGAGCATCTCATTTAAATCATATAAGTAGTCATATAAGATCCCGTTCCCGACTATCTGTCTGTCTGTCTGTCTTGGGTAAATGGAGGAGGGATGAGGAAGAGGGAGGGGGAGGAGGGAAGAGGAGGGAGGAGGAGGGAGGAGGAGACAGGAGACAGGAGGAATAGGGAGGAATAGGAGGGAGGAGGAGGGATTAGGAAGATGAGGGAGGATTAGGGTGGAGGAGGAGGGGAAGGAGGAGGGAGGAGGAGAAGCAGGAGGAGGAGGGAGGAGGAGGAGGAGAGGGAGGAGGAGGGAGAGGGAGGAGGAGGAGAGAGTAGGAGGAGGGAGGAGGCGGAGGGAGCAGGAAGAGGGAGGAAGAAGGAGGAGGAAGAGGGAGAAGGAGGAGGGAGGAGAAGGAGGAGGGAGGAGGAAGAGGGAGGAGGAGGGAGAAGGAGGGAGGAGGAGAACGCATAAGGAGGAGGAGGAGAGGGAGGAGGAGGGGAAGGGAGGAGGAGAGAGGAGGAGGAGAGAGTGGGAGGAGGGAGGAGGCGGAGGGAGAAGGAAGAGGGAGGAAGAGGGAGGAGGAAGAGGGAGAAGGAGGAGGGAGGAGAAGGAGGGAAGAGGATGAGGGGGAGGAAGAGGAAGAGGGAGGAGGTGGAATGTGAAGGGAGGAGGAGGGAGGAGGTAGAGGGAGGAGGAGGAGGAAGGAGGGAGGAGGAGAGAGGAGGAGGAGAGAGGAGGAGGAGGGAGGAGGAGGAGGGATGAGGAGGGGAAGGGAGGAGGAGGGAGGAGGAGGAGAGAGTGGGAGGAGGGAGGAGGGGAGGGAGAAGGAAGAGGGAGAAGAGGGAGGAGGAAGAGGGAGGAAGGAGGAGGGAGGGAGAAGGAGGGAAGAGGAGGAGGGGGAGGAAGAGGAAGAGGGAGGAGGGGAATGTGAAGGGAGGAGGAGGGAGGAGGTAGAGGGAGGAGGAGGAGGAGGAGGGAGGAGGAGAGGGAGGAGGAGAGAGGAGGAGGAGGGAGGAGGAGGAGGGATGAGGAGGGAGGAGGAGGAAGAGGGAGGAGGTGGAATGTGAAGGGAGGAGGAGGGAGGAGGTAGAGGGAGGAGGAGGAGGGAGGAGGGAGAATGGAGGAGGAGGATGAGGAGGAGAGGGAGGAGGAGGGAGGAGGAGGGGGAGG
>CAWUFQ010000396.1:0-40000 GCA_963921405.1 Cepaea hortensis
CTTAGAGCTGTACGTTGGATATTCAGGGCTTAATCTGTAGTTCAGCCATATAGATTTTGTCCCTAGTCAGTTTCTGACTATTTAGGGTTGCTCGCCAGTGAATAAATACATTCATCTAACCGGTGGGGCATCCCGACTTATGACAGTGGGTGGGAAAACACCTTGCCTCTCTAGTTGGCTTGATATTTTCCTGGCAATTACCTTCTCCAGCAGCTTGCCTATTGTATTCTGCATGGTTATAATTCGATATCCCTGAATTTTTTTGTGGTCTTTGTCAGGCTTCGGCAAGGGAATCAGATAGCTGTGTAACCATTCCTCCTTGATGCTAGCACCCCCTATACTGTTGTTGTACATGTCTGCTAGTTTCTCTAGCTCATTGTCGGTACACCTATTAATGTCGTCGTATCTTATGCCATCAGGACCTGGAGCACTGTTTTTTGATCGTCGAAGCACAGCCTTGATTTCTTTCACTGTCACTGTGTCTTCATCCGAAGTGTCCTGGGCCTTGCATCTGTCTGAGGTGACCTCCTTGGCCAGATTTCGGCCTCCCATGTCTGTCTGGTTGCTTTGCTCAAGGTAGCGTTCAAAGAGGGCTTTGCCCTTGTCCTCGTCAGTCCTCTGCCAGATGAGGTCAGCACCTTGGAAGTCAGAAATGCTCTTATTCTTGACTACACCACTCATGCTTTTATGTAGTCGCCAGAACAATTTCAGTGACTTGTCTGTGCTTACTCTATGACACACCTCTGCCCATTTTTCGCTTTTAACAACCTTGACCAGTTTTTTGGAGTAGCTTACTTTTGTGTGCATCTCTCTTTCTAAGTGCAAGCAGGGACAAGGATGACCAGCTCTGTTCTTCTTGGCATTTTGCCATCTCCTTACAGCACTACGCTTATCCACCCAAGCCTTCTCCACCTCGAAACTCCACCACGGTGGCTGCTCCCAGCTTTTTTTCCTGCCCTGAAACGTTCTGCGCTTGTCACGTCTTATTTTACTCACCACATCTTGCCCTGTACTGTCATACTGGAACGTCTTTACCTTTAGCTTGTGCTGCCTGGTTCTGCCTTTCTCCACCAGTATGCTGCACGGGTGGTGGTCGCTGCCATGGTGTCCTAGGACACCCCATCTACACACTGTAGTGAGTGAAGGTGAAACTAGCGCCAGATCAATAGCACTGTCCTCATCGCCCGGACGGCTTGCTGTCCTGGTGACACAGCCACTGTTGATACAAACCAGGTCGATGGTTTCCAGTGCAGTCTCGAGCTCCTCCCCCTGTGTATTGGATGAAGTGTTTCCCCATGATCTGCCTTTAGCGTTGAAATCACCACAGAAAATAACATTTCTCTCGTGGCCTAATATGCCACTTAAGCACTGCCACTTCTGGGCGTCCACACTGGCATTGCGGGCATAAACATTAACAACCACGAATGGCATACTGGAATGAACTCTCAACGCCTGTATTTGTATATCGTCACTGTCCCAACTGGACATGTCTAGCTCTGACGCCACCATGCTGTCGCGAACGAGAATCGCCATTCCCAGATGTCGTCTGTTGTAGAAACATTCGAAGCCGGCAATCTGGAGTAGCTGATCGCCCAGTCTCGTCTCCTGGAGTGCTAAAATGTCGTTCCTGTAAACTAGGGTTTCTAAAATAGAGCCCCGTTGTTTTACACTGGCACAGTTCCAATATAGAATACGGATATTCCTGAGTCCTAGACGGTGACACTTGAGTCTAAAACGCCTCAAACCTCCACGCTTACCTTGCTTCTTTTTCCCTGCGCGGCTACCACGCCGCTTCGGTATGTTGACTGCAGACCCCACGAAGAACACACGTTGTTCCGCCATGTTGAAAAAACGTAAACACAGACTTTGAAAACCACACACGCTGCTGAAAATTCACTCAAGGATGGCTTCGCCCGATGCACGAACTCCGTAGCACCCGCGCAGATCTTGAGTAGAAACTCCTGGTTTTACATCCTGGCACACCAATTACACGCAAGAGATGAATAAATCCATCCCCTACGCGAAAAAGTTAACGAACACAAAACAACACGACCGTCCGTCGCCATCTTGAAACCGGAAGCCGAAAATTTCGTAACCCGAAACATTGAAATCAATGAAATATATGAAGATATACTATGCACTACAACATCTACTAAAATCAAAGGCGCTATCTCGCAACACCAAGATCACAATATACAAAACACTGATCAGACCAGTTGTACTGTATGGCTCTGAAACCTGGACTACAACGAAAGGAGACGAAGCCTTGCTATAAACCTTTGAGACCAAAGTTTTAAGACGCATATTTGGACCCATTAGGGATACACAAAGTGGAGAGTGGAAAATAAGAAGTAACAAAGACATTTATGATCTGTTTAAGTCCCCGCTAATCACTGGCATCATGAAGGCTAATAGACTACAATGGCTGGGGCATTAGTAAAGTACGTAAAGGATCCACACAATAATAGGATTACGAGGGGTGGAAATAGGAGGGGTGGAAATCGTGGTGGTAAAAAAGGCTGGGAAGGATGAAAGTGGGTCGTGACATTTTTGATGGGTGAAAAAGTGGCGGGGCTGTGTGGGAAAATCTGGAAGGTAGTACCGGGAAGGTTTTTTCTTTTGCGGTCGGCGAAGTATGGGAAAATCTCGGGTGAGTGTGACGGTGGTCTGTTCATAACAGAACGGGGTGTATGAGGGGTGGGGAAAAAAGTCATTAAGTAACGGTTTTGTAAAAACATGGGTGAGTGGTGTGTTAAAATATTTTGAACTGTTAGCACAATGGTGGTGTACATTAGTACGAATAGAAGGAATAGGTGCGGTGGCGATAGTAGTGGGTATGAGTTAGTGAAATTAGTTGATAAGGTGTGGTTATTAGTGCTATGTAGATGGTCGTTGTTGGGTGTAGAGAGTGTGGGATTCGAACCGGCGGGAGGAAAACAACTACTGGTGACGGGTCGAAGTAGTCCTGTCGGCATATGGAGGTGGTAGGTTTGAACCCCGGTCACTATATGTTATGTTGTCTCTTTCCTGTATGTGTTTGAAGTCTGTGAGAGTAATTAAGGAAACCAACAGGAAGAGGTGTATGGAGCAAAAAGTTGTGTCGACTTGTCTCTACTTCGCGTGTCTGTGAGGATTCATAAATCTTAAATGGGTATTGATATGAGGTGGGGTGTTATGTAGAGGGTCGCATTCACTATCAGCTGAACAAAAGTAAAGATGTCGTAGTGGTTTATAAGTATTAGTTGATAAGAGGTGGGGTGTTATGTAAAGGGTCGCAGTCACTATCATCTGACAAAGTAAAGATGGTCGTAGGAGTCTGGTGGGGTGGACTGGGATTAATATTGAGGGGATGGTGACCTAATTCTGAGTGGGTGGGGTGATGTCTGGAGGACTCCGCCTTAGCATCAGTGGTGCCGGTGGGGTTGTTGGTGTTTGTTGTCGGTGTCTGCGGGCTCGCAGAACACGCCGCCTGAAGAAAGGAATGACTATCCTGATCTTTGATTGTCAATACGCTTCGGATCACATCCCCCAGATGGGCGTCGACAACCTCTCTGAAACTATTACCTATACACCTATGAGCCAGTTGGTTGGAGTGGTACTCTAGACTACCAGCACAATAGACAACCCATAGCATTACTACTGTCAACATCAGCTATACACAAGTACAGAGACATCACGAGTGCAGACACACTTACACAAAGAAGCAAACACACCCAAGTACACACAGACAGACACACTCACCCATACACACTTGACACACTTGTACATACAGACACGCAGACACACTTACACAAAGAAGCAAACACACCCAAGTACACACAGACAGACATACTCACCCATACACACTTGTACATACAGACACATGAACACAAAGATCCACACACGTGCACACTTGTACATACAGACATCACACATACACACCCATAAACAAACACACCCAAGCAAACACAGACAGACAAACACACCCATACACACTTGACACACTTTTACACACAGAAACACAGACACACTTACACAAAGAAGCAAACACACCCAAGTACACACAGACAGACAAACACACCCATACACACTTGACACACTTGTACATACAGACACACAGACACACTTACACAAAGAAGCAAACACACCCAAGTACACACAGACGGACAAACACACCCATACACACTTGACACACTTGTACATACAGAAACACAAACACACTTACACAAAGAAGCAATCACACCCAACTACACACAGACAGACACACTCACCCATACACACGTGACACACTTGTACATACAGACACACAGACACACTTACACAAAGAAGCAAACACACCCAAGTACACACAGACAGACACACCTATACAAACTTGATACACTTGTACACACAGAAACACAGACACACACAAAGACACAGACACACTTGTACATACATACACATGAACACAAAGATCCACACACGTGCACACTTGTACATACAGACATCACACATACACACCCATAAACACACACACACACACACACACACACACACACACACATAGAGAGAGAGAGACACACGAACACAACCAGTGTATAAAATAGACGGCGTCTCCTCACTCGCTCTACAGCAGTTCACGTGGTGACTTGGCTAACCTATCTCTACAGACTTATTTGTGAATCAGCCTGATGTGAGTCACTTAGCATTGTTCGTGTCGTCGGCATCTGATTGATAAAACACTGAAACATATATTGTTGTGTATAAAGTCTTCGCTGTGCTTACACCAGAACTTTTTGCGCTTGTAAAAAACAAAACGCGAAAGTGGTTTGTAAAACTTGACACTTGTGTGACTTATTCATATATAAGCACGATTATCAATATGACCACCAAATCTACCTTCATTTTTTCAGTGTCCGACAAATCCTTTTGTGATGCGAATAACCTTACTCGCCACATTCGGACCATTCACACCCATGAGGATCAACCACACTTATGTCATATCTGTGGACACCTTTTCAACAGAAAAGACAATCTACAAAGACACATACGATCGCATCGTCACCCGCCTATGGATACAACAGAAGCAATTACTACAACTACCGCTACAACACCAGAGACGACACCATCAGCAAACCCCACAGCAGCATCAACATCATCATCATCACCACACCAGACGAACACACAACACGTATATGTTCAGAATCCTCATAATGTAACTCAAATACCAGACCGGTACCGATGTTCTTTGTGCGACAAAGACTTCAGCTATAAGTGTAACCTTACCCGCCACATTAGGACCATTCAGGAGGGGAAAGAACAAGTATAACTCTGTCGGTTATGTGATAAGCTTTTCATGACGTCCTCTTCTTGTCTTTTTTCTTGTCGGAGAGGGATGAACAGAGACACATACAGACATGTACATAAACACTTGACACAGACATGAACAAAGTCGGGGAAAAGTTATGCCAAATACAGAAATACCTCACCCACAGGTATGAAAAGTAGGAAACATTGTTAGACAAACAAGTGCACTGTAACAGTCAGATATATTAGCCAAACAGGACCATTTTTTATGTGTTAGCCAAATGGGAAATCTGCATAACAACGTCTCTCATAGATCAATGACACATGTGTTTAAAAAAAATTCACCTCTTTACCACAAACGTTTCACATAGCCACCATCATAAACATTTCTTTTTGTCATTATATCAACATGAATTAATAGTTACATTCACAAGGTACACTGTTACGTTTTATTTTGTTATGACACACAACGAAACAAGGAAGTCACATAACATATTATCACTGATATAATAAGTACACTCTTAATGAAGCAAATAAACATATTACTACCATCAGCTCCAATTCTTCACATCACACTATCTTCATCAAAGGTGTCCTCCCTACGAACAGTAAACGTATCCCTATTAAAGAGGTTTTCATCAACATTATATTATTTCCAAGGGTCATCTTTTTTCTTAACATAACCCCGTATTACACCACCCCCAACCCAGTCACTTAGAGACCTGTCATGTATCTTCTGTAGATATGTCAAGAGTGTCTTGAAGTTGTATCTGAAAGGACATTCATACTACATAATTACCAACCCCACCACTTTCCCTCTTACACTACCCAAATATTCAACTTACTATTCTAACGTACCCTGTTAAACAACCCATTCTACAGACTACGCATGCATCTCTCCACACACTTGGTTTCTTTCTAAAATAAAAATATCTCTGTCTTTCGTAGATGTCTTCAAAACTTTTCCATGTCACACCACCAAGACCTCCAATCCTCCGTTGTGCATGAGGTCTAATGAAACAAACATAACAACATTTATGGTCATATCAATATGTGGCGCCATCTGGAATAGTTTCTGTATCATCTAGGTATTCGTCATCACGGAACCATTTCCCAAGGCTGATGTCTTCAACTTTCTATACCACAATATCTGCTACACTAACCTTTCATTGTTCCATCTTTCAACAATACAAAGGGTGGTCTAGAAGTCTACGTAACATAACATTTCTTACTTTGTCCACCTCTATCACACTGTGCCATTTCACAAAAACCGGATACAAAAAAAAAAACACGTTTCACGATCAGAAGATCTATCAGACACTGGCACCAATCCTATATGTACTAGAACCAATCTTACCATCGATTAGAAACGGAAAAAAATGACTCTCTATCTCACTTCTATATCTGTTAGTCCACCAAGTGTGTTTACAATTTAATAATTTTGTTTTTCTGGGTGTACATATTTTCCCAGAAACCCATGTTCAATGTTTTACAACTTGTCTGTTCATGATCACGTTTCACTGCCAGACAAAAAAGTACAGATTATATGTTTCACTTCAACACCCAGATCAGAAAATATGTCCGCCTGTTCATCTACCAGACCTAAAGGGGCAACAATGTGGCACTTACCGACTTTGTCATATCAATTTATCTTGATACATCACTCACGAACCACCATCACTTGTTGGTTTTTAAATAGCACCGACATCATAAATCTTTCATTATAACTGTTTGTGGAAGTTATGTTGTTGACACAGACGATCTATCACCAGAAAAGAAGGGAAAAAGTCAAAGACACTCATACCTATACTATACTACTACTATACATAGATCGCAAAGCAGTACTACAGACGCCATCAAAATGATCACCACATTTGAAGTTCACACTACTTCAACACACAGTACAACGCATCTTATTCTAACTTATATTTTACATGAAATTTCCCAAATTTGGGATCTATTAGAGAATACGTAATAAAATGAGATACACAAAGAAAACAAGAAGATATCATACAAAACAACTCACAAACCAAACTTAGAACTAAACTCACTACCATATCAGATGAACCTCCCAGCCAACAAAATCAACTACTAGTAGAACACAAACATATCATAATAGAAATCATAATGAAACGAAACACAACCAACACATGACACAGATAAGGACACACAGAGCTTACATTAGCAGACAAAACACATGGACTCAAGCAAATTTTGCTTCTTGCACTGTATAATTCTACCAACACTTCTTTCCTATCACCAAAACTAAACGTCTACCAAGAACACAACCACTGGCCATTTGTCCAACATAATACTCATACCCATATAAAACATACAACAAACAAGATTTTCCCATAAGAAAGACTGTCACTCTCGTTCTTAGACCAGGTGAAGGCAGAATTTCACACGCATACTTACACATTGTCAGACATTGGATTTAAAGCCCCTACTACTACCACCACTACCATATCGCCCGTGTCGAATTCCCCTGTTTCTCAAAACAAACACACCCTTTTGTCAGTTGCTACTGGCCTGAAAACCGTTACAGAAGTCCAGAATTGTGACTCATAGAATCTACACTCACAGTGGGTGAGACTACATCCCAGTCAATTTTTTTTTGTCAGCCCCTAAAAATTATCAAGAAAGGCCGTCCTTCTTCATAACACACATACAAAGAAACGAAATCACGGATTACAACCCTCGCCAACGAAAGAAATTTCCGACTCCACTCACACTGTCGTATCTGGGGTATGGGTGTGCGATCAGAGATTCTTCTATAGTATCACATTGTAATCCTAACTTTGAAACATTTTTTTAAAAAAAACTTTTAACCTACCTTTTTAAAACTTTTTCTATGAAACCTTCCACTCATCAGGTACACTGACACATTTATTTGATAGACGGACAGCGTGTTTTGTCTGCTAATGTAAGCTGTGTGTGACCTTATCTGTGTCATGTGTTGGTTGTGTTTCGTTTCATTATGATTTCTATTATGATATGTTTGTGTTCTACTAGTAGTTGATTTTGTTGGCTGGGAGGTTCATCTGATATGGTAGTGAGTTTAGTTCTAAGTCTGGTTTGTGAGTTGATTTGTATGATATGTTCTTGTTGTCTTTGTGTATCTCATTCTATTACGTATTCTCTAATAGATCCCAAATTTGGGAAATTTCATGTAAAATGTAAGTTAGAATAAGATGCGTTGTACTGTGTGTTGAAGTAGTGTGAACTTCAAATGTGGTG
Source organism: Cepaea hortensis (assembly GCA_963921405.1). Lineage (NCBI taxonomy): Eukaryota > Metazoa > Mollusca > Gastropoda > Stylommatophora > Helicidae > Cepaea > Cepaea hortensis. The sequence goes on from CAWUFQ010000396.1 coordinate 8,506, forward strand.
ATCATTTTGATGGCGTGTGTAGTACTGCTTTGCGATCTATGTATAGTAGTAGTATAGTATATGTATGAGTGGCTTTGACTTTTTCCCTTCTTTTCTGGTGATAGATCGTCTGTGTCAACAACATAACTTCCACAAACAGTTATAATGCGGAGTGGTAGTAACTGAAGGCGTTTATACAGGCTAGGATTGTCAGATAAATGTTTGCTATAAATTAGACTCATGGCCCGTTTCTGGAGTGAGTAAAGTCGCTTGGTGTTTGAATTAGAACAACCGTCCCAGATTGTAGAGCAGTAGTCAAAGTGTGTCTGTATATGAGAAGTATAGAATAGTTTCCTTGCGTCCTCATCAAGGAAGTTTTTAATTTTGGCGAGTTGGTAGACTTTTTTCGCTGTTTGTTTAATGAGCGCTTGAACGTGGGAATTAAAGGTTAGGTTTCTATCAATGATTAGGCCTAATGTTTTGTGCTCAATTATACTTTCTACTGGCATGTTATCGATGGGGAAGTTGAAGTGATGTGTGTGAGCTTAGAGTTTGAAGTCTTTGTCTGGTTGTTAATAACATTGCTTTTGTTTTAGTGATGTTAATTTGCATACGGTTTGAATAGCTCCACCTAACTACATTATTTAATTTTTGTTGTAAAGACGACTCCAGTAAAATACAGTTTTCAGCGTTTGTGTATAGATCGCAGGAAGACGAAAGATGCAAAGGTTGATCGTTAATATATATGGCAAATAGTAGAGGGCCAAGAATAGAGCCTTGCGGTACTCCAATATTGAAGGTAGTGGTTTGAGACAGAGATTTATTATGTGATACTACTTGCTTTCTGTTTGATAGAAAAGATGATATTAGAGTGACTACATTAGGGCCAATTTTCATTATCTCAAGTTTTTTAATTAAAATAACATGGTCTATCATACCAAATGCTTTTTTGAAATCAATAAACACAGTTCCACATAGACTGTTGTTGTTTATGTTCTGGTGCCAATTTTCTATCATGTTTGTTAGGGCCGTATGGCAAGAATATTTTGGTCGAAATCCTGATTGGATGTCAACAATAAGCTTGTTGCGAACTAAATACTGTAATGTTACTTTATGGATGTGTTTTTCTAGTGGCTTAGATAGTGATGATAGTAAGGAAATAGGTCTGTAATTGTTCGGGTGACCATTGTCCAATGAACCAGATTTAAGAAGAGGGTACACTTTAGCGATTTTGAGAGCTGATGGAAAGTGGCCTTTGGTGAGACACTGATTATATACATAGGTTAGTGATGTACAGATCACTGGAGCAGCACAACGGAGAATCCGTTTGCTGATTCCATCTAACCCAGATGAGGTTGTGTTTTTTAGGTTACTGAGGTAAGTGAATACTTCAGTGATTGTCATTAGCGGTATGTCGGAAAGAATATCGCGGGAGCATCTATTCTCGCAAAACGATGACAATAAAGATAAGTTGCAAGGAGAATTAGGTATTGAAGCCTTCAACTGGTCTATGTCAGTTTGAAAAAAATTACTGAATTGGTCGCATGTAATATGATTTGATGGTAAAGAATTTCGGAAGTTATACTTGTTTGTCAAGGTGTTAATTGCCTTCCATATATCCTTACTATTTGTTTTATCCATTACTAAGTTCTTAAAGTAATTTTTCTTTTCCTGTCGTATGTTATATTGAACTTTGTTTCTAAGAGTACTGTATGCACTGAGATCCCGCTTTTTATGTGCTTTATCTCTGTCTCTCATAATTTCAAGTATTTCCTGGGTGATCCAAGGTGGCTTGACGTGGTGTTTTACTCGAACTTCCTTGACTGGCACATGTCTATCAAAAACATCAATAAAGGTTTTCATCCAGAATTCCAAAGCATCATCCGGGTCAGGAAGCTGATAAACATTGTCTAGAGGTGAACTGAGCAAGTCCTGTAAAAATGCGTTTTGGTTGAAATTTTTGTAATTTCTATATTTTACACTTATGTGTTTATGTTTAGGAGTTTTAATTCATTTTTTAGACCACGTGCAGCATATTGGGTAGTGATCGCTCATTGCACAATTGGGTACGACGCATTCTATGATGTTGTCTGAGCAAGTTACATAAATGTGATCAATGACTGTTGAAGATGACTTTGTTACTCTAAGTAGCTTGTTGTACTATTTGTTGGAAATTGTATGATGCAATTATATTTCCCCATATTATGTTGGATTTGTTGGTGTCAATGTTAAAGTCTTCGAGTAGTATAATTTCCTTCCCAGAAGCGAAAACCACATCCATCATGGTAGTGAAGTTTTCGTACCAGACGTGTCCAGCACTGGGATTTCGATAGAGGTAGCCAATTATCAGGGGTGTGCGGTTTTGAAGTTTTAGCTCTAACCAAATATATTCTATCTCGCAAGTTTCAAAGTCTAGCCTGCGGTGAGCATTTAGTAAATTAGAAACATAGGTTACTATGCCTGTCTCTTGTTTCCTACAGGGATCCCTTCTAAAAACTTTGTACCCTTTAATAGAGATGTCCTCATCTGAAATTTTATCATTAAGCCTACTTTCACTAAGGCCGAATAAATGAAAATTTTGATTAAGAATAGAAGATAACTCTGGTAGCTTGTTAAATAAGCTGCAAATGATTAAGTGTCCAAGGCGTATTCCTGACTTATTGAGCCAGTGTTGCCACTTCTCAGACATTTCATCCATGAAGAAATTGTAAATTAGTCAAAGTTAAGCAAAAATGCAAGATCATAAAAAAATCACAATTACATTAACTTACAAAATATCAGTAATACAAATCGATAAGTAAATGACAATATTATAACGATATAACTAATTAGACAAACGAATATAATGCAAACAAGGAACAAAACGAATTAAAGAACATACAACAAATAATTAACCTGAAAATACTACTTCACAAGCTAAGTACCAACTGTTATCCAAAAGAATCAATAAATGACTATACAAGTCAATGTCTCTGTTTAAAGCGGGGAGTGAAGACCCCCTCACTCAGAGTATTAACGCGATAAAAAGTATTATAAAAGATATCTAAGTGTCAATCTCTGTGACTTCAATACGAGTCACTGTTTACAGCCACGTATAATCTAATACGTTGCTATATAAATCAATAACCAAGTATGCGCATAAACTTTCTAGGAGAGGCTCTTTTTTGTACCGCGATCTGGTGTTGCCTTGTGCTGAATTGCTAGTAAATACCAGGCTGTGTTGGTCCTTGGTACAGCGACATCATAAATGTCTGCCGAAGTGAAGCTGGGCTAAACCGTGTGATGTATAACAACTCTTGGTTACAATGGAATGGATACTGTTGATTTCTCACGGGTGTGTAACGACTTCCATCTACAGGCTCTGATTCGTGGCTAACAGGAGACTGTGGTGGCACGTTGTTGTTACTACTGGATTGATCCTTGCTGTGGAGAAGAGGGAACGTATCTTTATTATTATCACCCTCCCGTGTGAAAGAGGGCGTATTGTACGGATTTGATGTGGTGGAAATGTTCCGTCTGGCTTGGATATCAGGTGCCGTGTTTATGAGTGGTCTGCTCTCTTCTGGCCTATTGGTACTTGATGTGGCGGCAGTATGTCGTCTGGCTTGAGTTTGAGGTGGTGTAGCTAAAAGTGTCCTACGCGATCCAGTATTGGATGTAGGTTGTGTAAGTTCAGGGTATTTAATATTTTTGGCGAGCAAGCTGGTGCCCAATGTAGACAAATGTACTTGATCCTTATAAAGTCGCTTTTTAGGTGCTCCTGACTGTGAAGTAAACACCGGTGTGTTGATGAGCTGTATATTGTTGTGAGAACAAAACGTCTGCAATATGTTGTTATTTATGTCAGCTAGACGACGCTGGAAGAGAGGGAGGGAGAGACGGACGGACGAGCAGGCAGGCAGGCAGACAGACAGACAGACAGAATGTTTCCCGCCAGGGTCTGGGCGAAGCCGGACCGGGTCAGCTAGTATGTCATATTTTGGGCTGTCTTGGAGTACGTATCTGCTATCTGCGGCGCCAATCCACATGTGCTCAGGGCTGATTCGCCAATGTTGAATTTTGTATACATGTGGTTGCGTAATCTATTGTGTCCTGTTTTGAGGTGCAGAATAATGGTTTGCTCTGGTCTGTCCATAAGGTAGTAGTCGTCTTGAACAGGCTTTGGTGGCTTTCTTAGGGATTTGATCATTATTTTCTTTTGGTGGTATTGTAACAGAGCACCATCTCTGTTAGTGGGTTAATAGGTGGTGTGCAAAAGACTAGGCACGGTTGAGCATCCCGTTGAAAGGTAACTAGGGACGCTCAAGCTGTGACGGGGGGTTAGATATAGACAGTTACCATCGGAGTTTGAAGCGAACAACACCTATTTTGTATGATCAATCGTCACTTGATATTCTACGATGTATTTGACTAAATAAACAATTGGAAACTCCAGCCAATGTATTGTCTCTGCTATAAGATGTACCAACACTGTTATACAGCAGAATTGGTGCCGTGATCCCGACTCTCAGAACTTGCTTTGTCGTGGACACAGCGTGAAGTACTACAAAAGTAGACGGCACAGCGGAGGACTTTTGTTGAACGCCTTTTTCAAGTTGCTTTGCGTTGCTACAACAAACACGTTACCACAACAGATGTTTTGCTGGCCATATCGTTCCAATACAGTACTATCGAGTTTTGCTGACTGAGTGAATCTTTGTCAGAAGCTGCAGTCAAGTGATCCAGGCCTTGTCAAAGGTTGCAACCCATATTTTCACCACCGCAAATCGTTTTACTGAAGCTGGTTGTTGGAGTCGCCATACATCCTATCATGTACTGCTGGACAGAGCTACCATCGTGTAATTGGACTGTTTGTCAGAGTTGCCATCATCGTGTCCTGGAGTGACCTAGCCGTTGTCATTGAGATGCCTGAAGTGAGGTCATTGCTAGTCTTGCTTACCGGAGCTTACTTGCTTAATACAACTCAAACATTTTGCTAAATATGGCCCAAGATGGAGGAAGTTTTTGATTGTTTTAACGCCACTCAAACCTGAGCATCCACTCGTTTTACCTGCCTGATAAATTGCTCCGGAAACGTTTTTCAACCCAGACGTGCCCACCTAGGGGTGAAAAGAAGCCAAAAATCCGAGGTGCCCGCCCATGGGTGAAATGAAGAGTCCATAAGTTTTTTTCCTTTCCCTGTAATGGAACCGAAGAAGACAACACTCTCGTTTTTCTATGAAGCATGTATGAAGTCTGACTTTCAAGAATAATCACCGCTTGGCACATTTGGGCTTTCCTTGTGGACTCGTGGACGATATACCAATGAACGCTATTTAAGAAATTGATTTAATGTAATTGATTAAGCTATTATAGCGTTATAATAAGTGAAATTGATTTAACTAATATAAAATAACATTGTGTGTTAAGTAAAACACTTGATTTTTATAGGACGAAAAACAAATGCTTACGTCCCTTGTCTAGTTCAAATACGCCTGCAGTTGTTGTATACTTATTGATGATTATTAACTATATTATAATTGTGAATTTGTTTATATAAGTTGTATAACAAAACTATTTCAGCATGGCAGAGGAACAAGTTTTGTTAACACAGGTTTTAGGGGGAGTGGGTAGAGCAATAAGCAGACTCAACTCCGCAATAAAACAACAAGGGGTAGGCACAGATATTGAAAAAGTCAGTGGGCAGGCGAAGGACTTTAATAGATGGATGACATCGGTGGAGAAACATGCATTTTTGGTGGGAGCGACAGATGAGGAGAAGAAGAATATTGTTTATCAGGCCACTATAGCACCGGTTTCGGATCACATTAGAAAAAAATTAGAAGCTGGAGTAGATGAGACATGGGAGCAGTTTAAGGATGACTTAGCCCACAAGTATGCTGAGATCACAGATTCTCAGCATGCGTTTTCAGTGTTAAGACAGTCCAAGCAGAACACTGGAGAAACTGTGCAATTATTTAGTGATAGGTTGATTAACCTAGCTGAAGAAGCATTTATCGGACAGAACATACGAGGGGAAGAGGTAGAAAGGATGTTGGTCGGAATTTTTGTAGACGGTATAAAGTCGGATGTACTGAAGTTTAAATTAATGAGAGAAAACCCTGAGAGATTATCACAAGCTGTGGATATAGCTGTACAGGAGGAAGGTCTGAGACGAAGATTTAGACTGAGAGTAGGACGAGAAATAGGAACTAGTCGGGAGGATAGGATTGAAGAACCCATGGAGATCGGACAAGCAAGGTACGGATAAAATAGAAGAGGAGAAATACAAACGCTGCAGGGAGGTAATGAAAATGCTCACGATAGAGGAAGACAAATGAGAAATCCTATAAGAGAGACGGTAGGTAACACAAATATAGTCTGTTGGGGTTGCGGTCAACAAGGACACATTTTTAGGTTCTGTGGTAACAGGCGTCTTCAGTTGAATACACAAAATAGAAATGTTAATAGCAGACCAAACAGAAATTTTGAAGACAGACAGAGGAATTTTATAATACCAGGAACGCAGGGAAACCGGCATCCCACTTACTGAATAGGACCTGCAGTAGGAGGGAAATAAACAAGGTCCCAAGAATTAAAGAAGATTTTAATGATAAGTATAGGAGGACAAGTAGAAAGTGGTCTCAACTGGGTGAAATAAAACAGTTTTCAATAAATAAAACGGACCTCAGTTCATGCATAATAGAAATAGGGAAACATAGAATTCGAACATTAATTGATTCGGGAGCTCAAGTCAGTGTAATCAAGGAAAATATTTTATACAAAATAATAAAAAATTGCAAAATATTCAGGAGTCATGACACTCTTCACTCTGTTACCGGACAAAATTTAGACGTAGTTGGCCAAACAATGATAAATCTCAAGTTAGGAGGAATCAATGTAAGACACATTTTTCACGTAGTCAAGGAGGTAAATAGGAACATGCTTATAGGTAGGGACTTCTTACTGAAAAATGGTGTAAGACTTTTTTTTATCTACACAAGTTAAGATTCCAGGGCGTGTATGTAGATTTAGAAGAGGATATGCACATATCAGCACTAGTTAGAGTTAAAACGTCCACGACTTTAAAACCACAGACGGTTAATATGATACAGGCGAAAGTGAAAAGAAATCCGTATTATTTAATAGGACATACAGTTAGAATAACAGAGTTGGAAAGGGGGGTAATAGATGAACCTGGTCTAGAAGTTCCAGATGGAATAATGACATTATATAAACACTTAACTTTTCCAGTAATGATTATTAACAGAAATTAAATTGTACAGAGGATGTGTAATCGCCAAAGTAGAACATGATCCTAACAGCATATTAACAACAGACAGAGTAGAAATGCCGAGAATTAATTATTCAGAAACCCCTATAGAAAGAATCAATACCAGAAATAGACGTGGAAGAAGATGGAACGTGCGGAATGATGAATTGATCCATCCATTCAGAAAACATACATCTCAAATATATTCAGTAGACAAAACAACAAGAGAACAAGAATTATTAGCACAGTTAAAAGCTCCACCGGAAAATAAGGAAATACTAGAAAAACTAGTAAAAGAGAATCAAGATGTTTTTGCAATTAACGAATTGGAATTGGGAAAGACCAAAACAGTCACTATGGAAATAGACACTGGAAATCACCCACCAATTAGTTTGAAACCGTATAGAACTCCCTTAAGGAATAGAGAAATTGTTGAAAAGGCAATAGAAGATATGCTGAAAGCAGGAATAATAACAAGATCTAAGTCAGAATGGTCATATCCGATCGTAATAGTGACCAAGGATGATGGTTCACACCAATTCTGCTGTGACTACAGGGCGTTGAACAAAATCACTAAGAATGTAGCTTACCCATTGCCGGTGATCGACGATATTTTAGGGCTACTTAATGGGTCTACGTTCTTCACTACATTGGATGCAAGGTCAGGATTTTGGTGTATCCCTATGTCGCCAGATGCTCAAAAGAAAAGTGCTTTCTGTACACACGCAGGTTCTTACGAATTTTTACGAATGCCTTTTGGGGTCAAAACTGCGCCTTCTCACTATATGTTATTAATAAATCAAGTATTAGAAGGCATGCAAAAGTTCGCATTAGCATATATAGATGACATTTTGATCTACACAGCAGGAGACGTACAGGACCACCTAAAACATGTAAAATTGGTATTTGACAGGTTAATAATACATGATGTTAAACTGAAACTCAGTAAATGTGAATTTCTAAAAACAGAAACAAAATATTTGAGTTACATCATTGATAGGGACGGAATTAAACCAGATCAGGATAAAGTAAAGGTTATTAGAGAATTACCTGCTCCGACCAACAAAAGAGAAGTTCGTGCTTTTATCGGTACGTGTGGGTATTATCGTCGTTTTATTCCAAATTTCTCAAAAATAGCAGAACCCATCACTAACCTGACTGGCAAATACGCTAGATTTGAGTGGAATGATGAGTGTCAAAGAGTGTTTGAGTTTTAAAAAAATAGTCTAACAGTAGTACCACTATTAGTGCATCCAGATTTAAACAAACAGTTAATTTTATATACTGATGCTTCAGATAATGCCATAGGAGCATGCCCCACTCAACCATATGAATGAGAAAACTCAGGAATTCCAGGAGTTAAGAACGAAAGACCAATTTATTTTCTATCACACAAACTTAGTAAATCTCAGAAGAAATGGCCAACTATAGAAAAAGAGGCATATGCTATTCACTATGCTCTTCAGAAACTTAATTATTATTTACATAACGCCAATTTCATTATTAGAACTGACCACATGCCCTTAAAATCTTTACTAGAAGCTCCAGTGCAGAACAGAAAAATACAGACATAGGCGTTGCATTTACAGGGATACAACGCGAAGATAGAGTATATATCCGTTAGGGACAACACCTGTGCAGATATATTATCCAGAATCCCGTATCCAGAGACATCAGGGAACACTGAGGATGAGGGCGAACCCGAAATAGATGACCGAAACTGGCAAGTAAATATATTAGATTCTGCCATATTAAGTAGAGAAGATTTTAGGAGTTCACCGTTGGATCAAGAATCTGAACCTATAGCGGAAGACCCACATTTAATGCAATTTAATATGAAGGAAGAACAAGAATTAGATCCGAAAGTTATAGAAATAAAACAGAAATTGAACGAAACCGGTGAAAACAGTTGTAAGAAAAATTTTCTAGTCTTGCAGGATGACGATCAGTTATATCACGTGAATGAAAGAAGCGAACAGTTGAGAAAATACATTCCAAAACATTTGGAAATTGAGATTCTAAAGGCATATCATGATGAGAATGGTCATCTTAGTCGTGACAAGTTAGTAAAAGCCCTCACGAATAAATATTATTGGCCGAATTAATTTAAAACTGCTTGTAAATATGTCGATGCGTGTGAGAAGTGTAGGTTAAGAAATATGAAAACGATCAAATGTCCCTTACAAGATACTGACATTCCTCAGTTTCCAATGCAGAAAGTGAGCTTAGATATATCAGGTCCTCACCCTAGAACACTATCGGGGAATGTATATCTACTTCATATTGTAGATTGCTATAGTCTTTGGCCGGAGGTCTATGCGATTCCGGATAAGAGCGCAGATACCATCATTAATATTTTACTACAGGAGTACATACCAAGATTTAGTTGCCCACAGATCGTACTCACAGATAATGGTAAGGAGTTTGTGACCAAGAAGTTCGAGAAGTTATTACAGGATTTGAATATAGGCCACATAAGAACTTCATATTATAGACCTTCTTCAAATGCGAAGAATGAGAGACAACATCGGACATTGTATAACATAATAGAAAAAATTGTGGAGGAACATGAAAAAGATTGGGACCTTTACTTAGGACCTGCATTGAGCGTGATACGCACAAACCAAAATGAGGGGACAGGTTTTTCACCATTTTACTTATTACACGGAAGAGAGCCTATACTCCCAATTGACAATCTGTTAAAACCAAGACGTAAATATATGGGGGAAGATTTTCAGGAAGTTATTATACAAGAAATGCACAAAGCGCATGTAAGATTAAGAAACAATATAATTAAAGCCAGAGAAAGACAGAAAAAGTACGCAAACAAAAATACACAACTACAGGAATTTAAAGTAGGTGATAGAGTTTACTATAAGAAACATAGAAGAAACTCCAAATTTGATGCTCATTGGATTCCAGGTTATTATATTTTAGAAAAGTTAGGTTCAGTATCATACAGTATTAAGAACCATATCACAGGACATGTGGCACGGGCACACGTGGAGCATTTAAGAAGAGATAATGAAGATAAGAGAGACAATAACAATAATAATTATTATTATTCAGACGGGTTATACTCAGATGGACAACTCGTCAGAACAGTTAAATATACAATACCCTCAGATTTTGGAAAAGATCCGGTACAAAGTCAAGTAATAACAACACCAGTTTACGATGATACTTACGAACAACCGGAAACAATACCGAAAACTTTGATGAAGGAAGAAAATAATACGTATGATGGTTATAATAGTGTTGAATCTATGGAGGTAACCACTCCGTTTAAAAATACCATACAAGCAGTGAAAAGGAGGGTAGAGAGACAGAGAGATAGAGAAGTTAAAAGACAGAGGAGAATTAGAGAAAATTCATCAAGCGACGAAGATATGCCACTACTCGAAAGATCGTTAAGAAACTATGATAGACAGATTAGATTAGATATAGAAAGAAAAAAATTAGCGGCTGCTAGCAACAGACATACAGATGAAGAAGAAGGAATGGATGAAAATTCAGAATCTAATGGAGATAGTAGCATGAAGGAAAATGTTTCACTACGGGAAAATGAAGACATTGATGTGGAGATGGCACTTATACAGAAAAATCTAGAATTACTGAAGAAATGGAGATATGGTAAATAGCTTGATAGAATATGCTGCAGATAGCAAGATGAAAATTTTGTGGTTTAAAGAGGAAATTTGTAGTTGATGAAATACGGTAGCTGTGAATTACAGATGAATTATAGAAACAGATTAGCAAATAGCCTGGTTAATAGTTGTTGTGAGTTGTCTTGATGAGTAGACATGATGTTGTATATTTTGGTAATAAGTTAGGTAATATGGATGTCAATTCTCGGGTGGTCTTGAAGATGTATTTGTTTTATTACCATTTGATTTTGTGATTTGACTTGTTGAGTTTTCTTATTTTCTTAATAGATAAATAATTTATTATTAGTCCAAAAAAGCGACTAATAATGGATAGGATATATTTAAAAATGGTTTCTTTTATTTCATCATGTATGTCATATTATTTTGAATAATGTCTTTCTTTGAATTGGTTAATTACCTTTATTTAATATGAGGGGAATGAAAATTGTCTTCAAAACGTTGTGGGGGGGGGGGTATGATATCCTGTTTTGACTTCGTTTCGCTTTGTTCATGAATTGTGATTTTAGTTGAATTGTCTTGTGTATTGAATGGTATTTACCCTTGTTTACAAATAAGTTGATAATTGTTAAAATTTTGTTCACAAGCAGTTATTGTTTTGTTTAGAGTAAAGAGTTAACTGGGATCAATAATACTAATTAGAATCGTTCGTTCAGAAAATGCAAACGACTCTAGACTATCAAGAGAGACACATTTGAATTCTCAGTGGTAACAAAAGTTAGAAAAACATGGAGCGAGGGCTATATTGGGAAGCTTAGTAGATGGCGATAAGGGATGATAGTACATACTGTAATAGTTTAGAAATAAATTAGATACGTTCATAATAAATGAACGACGAATCTCAAAGATGTTTAAGAATAGAAACAGACGGGATGATGGGGTTTGGCTGAAGTATGCTTGGGGATGGAGCTGTGAGTGACGGAAAAAGAAGTCATGAGAAGTAATGTGGGGGGGGGGGGGGGGTTGGGTTAAAATAGGAGCTGTGCTAAGCAGCATTAATTGGTTTAAAAAGAGAGCTGTAGTTGTCAGCATAGAACATGGGTATGGTATTGGTAGGTATGTTCATATGAAATGAACATTGTCAATATTATTTTTATGGTTTAATCATGATTGAACATGAGCCATGGGAAATATAGTCATAAAGTACTATTTGAATGGTTGTGGGTGGCAGCACAAATGTTACAGGTTTAATATTAAGTATATAAGGAAGAAATTTTGGATCAACGTATATAAACATGGATTATAAGATGCGTTTTTTAATAAAACTTTATTCTATAAAGTTTTTGTGATTGCAAGGGAGGTAAATGTGATTGCTTTGTCTGACTACTTCTTGCTATGTTCCGGGTGCGCACCCCATCTTTTCTGTCTATCCTGTGTTGTTTTGTTGATGTTGAGAGAAAATGAGAAGTTGCATAACGCATGATAAGTTTCAAATTTGTGTTTATATACCAACGATTTTTATGAACATATGTATATATGAAATGAAATATCTAGGTGATTCCTTATGAACTTTTTTTTTTTTTTTTTTTGAAAATGAAACCTTGTAGGCTCATATACAGAAACGAAGAAGAAGTATCATTTCACGAAGATCTATAACAGAACATAGCGGTTGGCTATAAGGGATAAGCGTAGAAGTGGACTCGAAGCAGTAGAAAGGGTAAGAAATAAAGCTCACTGGTTAAGAGGGGGCTGGTTTAAAATGGGTTGGAAAAATAACATTGGAGCTAAGATTTTAGTGAGGGAAAGAATAAGTAGAATAAGTAGATTAGGGATTAAGACTTTTCGGGAAAAGTCTTGTTAAAGATAGGGAGGAATGTAACAGAGCACCATCTCTGTTAGTGGGTTAATAGGTGGTGGGCAAAAGACTAGGCACGGTTGAGCATCCCGTTGAAAGGTAACTAGGGACGCTCAAGCTGTGACGGGGGGGGGGGGGGTTAGATATAGACAGTTACCATCGGAGTTTGAAACGAACAACACCTATTTTGTATGATCAATCGTCACTTGATATTCTACGATGTATTTGACTAAATAAACAATTGGAAACTCCAGCGAATGTCTTGTCTCTGCTATAATATGTACCAACACTGTTATACAGCGCAACGGGCACATCAGGCTTTTCTTCTATTGCTCCTTCCTTAGGCAATCGATCAGCTCTCTCGTTTCCGGGTACTCCACAGTGAGAGGGTATCCACTGTATGGTGACCTTACGCTGACTGCCAAATTCAGACAGAAGTATCCTTAGTATTGGCAATTTCCCAAACAGGAGCGCCTCAAGTTCTGATTTTGCACCTGTCAATCGCACAACAGGCTGTGTACCATGGTTTGTATTTAGTAATTTCTCTGTTGCTATCACGATTGCCTGGATTTCTGCATCACAGTTATGGCAGTACTTTCCTGTTGGTACTCTGGTTTAGGTTAGATTAGTTTAGCCGAAGGATCAACATCACGGCACACGGTGTAACCCATAAGTGCTCCGTTCGCCTCCTAACTCAAACCTGAGTCTGGAGACACTCATCTCAGTGCACGAACACCGTAGCACCGGCGAGGATCCTGAAATAATTTGGGTAGATTTTTAACTCGAAATTTTGCCCGGGCAGCGCCGTTAGGCTACTCTTTTTCGATTTCTAACTGCCAAGGGATTTTTTTACAAAGAAGACGGTGGAGAGATAATACATATACAGACCTGCAAGCACTTGGAATCAACGACTGGCAAGAGAAGGTCCACCAGAGAGACGAATGGAGACGGATTGTATCTGCAGCAAAGAACCTCAATGGCTCGGAACGCTGAAGAAGAAGAAGAAGAAGAAGGGATTTTTTACGTGCGCAACAATACACACGGGCGTCCGATCTCACTACCCAGAGACCAGGGGAAATGTTTTTTATTACTAGAAGTCCAAGAGAAAAAATCCCGGTCCTCACATGGGGTTGAACCCGGGACCTCCAGCACTCGAGGTGGAAACCATACCTCGAGACCACGCAGCCCCTTGTGTACTCTGTCGTGTCCCTAGTATTATTTGGGTAATCTATGTACACTCCCGCCCACCATTTCGAACAGCATTTTGAGCTGACCCGTCTGTGTAGACTCGGATCCAGAGGTCCTGTGGATATTCGTTATCAAGGAAGCTGATAGTGGCTGTTCTGCGTTGTACACTGTTTTGTTTTCTTCCTTGTGAAATATACCTTTCACGGTTGTCTGGATTTGTAGTGATAGTCTATGTTCCTCTTTCCATGGAGTTCGTTCTGGAATAGTTTTTAGGGGAATACCAACTGTGGGCAGATCGGTGGTTTCTCTGCAGAGTCGTTTGGCCTGGTAGATAAAACTGCTTCTTTTCAACCGCCAAAAAGCTACGTTTTCAAATCTGTTCTTCATAGGGTGGCCTGGCAAGCTGAGGAACTTGTCTGCTTGGGATAGCGTTTTCGTATCTCTGCGCTCTCTCAGTGCTTGTGTCCTCCCCATCTTCTCCATCTCCACTATAGGGATTGATCTCATCCCTCTTGTGGTGACTCTAAATGTTTGATTTTGCACCCTGTCCTACACTTTTTTGTGGTTTTTGATGCTGAACACCATGCAGTTGACCCGTATTCCAGGTGTGGTCATATACTCTGTTGATAAACTTTGCTAAGTATTTTCCCACTGGCTCCATGTGGTTCCACTTAGTTTTCTCAGAATGGCTATTTCCCTTCTGGCATTTGCTACTGCTTTGTTGATGTGCTTTCTCCATATCAGCCAGTCATCAAATGGTACTCCAAGGTATGTTGGTTGTTTATCTTCTCTTAGGGGTATTCTGTTTAACTGAATGATTCCTACCTTTTATTTTGGATAGAGTGGTGCTGCACTTGTCAGTATTTATGCTGATACACCATCTATTTGCCCATGCAACAAATGTATCTACAACTCTTTGTAGTGATCTGGTGGCCACTGATGCATGTTCATTTATGCCCCATAGGACCAGGTCATCAGCGTACAATCAATCAGTCATGTGCCATGCCAGAAAGCGTGGGCGGTCATGACTCGTCATTTCATTCGATCACTGGAGTCGTGGATCAGCTCAGTGTTCCTGTCTCGACCATGCCATGTGGCCAAGCCATCCAGGTATTTTCTTCTCGGTCTTCCTCTTGGTTGTTCCTTTCGATCTTGCCAGTTGTCCAAGTTTAACATCCATACAACAGAATAGGCTCTATGTAGCCCCTCAAAACTCTTTATCTCGTTTCAATTGACATCTTTTTATTGATCAGTATGTTTTTCATCTTGCTAAAGGCTACTTTCGCCATGGCAATTCTTGTTCTAATCTCTTCAAGGCATCTCCCATCAGATGTTATGACTGTTCCGAGATAATTGTACCGATTCACTTGTTGACGAATATTCCCATTTACTTGTATATTACATTGTGGTATTTCGTTCTTCCTAGTGACGACCATATTCTGTGTCTTTTTAAAATTTAATTATAACCCCAGTTGTTCACTGTGTGCAACAACCGCATCTACTAATTGTTGCAGATCCTGCTCATTGTCTGCAATCAATACTGTATCATCTGTATATCTAATGTTATTGATGTTTCGCCCTCCAATGCTGATTCCATTTATAACTTCTACATTTTTAAAAATATGTTCACTGTATAGGGAAAACAGATCTGGAGACATTACACATCCCTGCCTAACACATCTCTTAATAGGCTGATATTGTTCCACTTCATTATCAATCCTTATGCAGCTTGTTGTTTCCAATATATGTTTGCTATAAGTCTAATGTCTTTCCCTTTAGGCTCCCTAAACGAATTTTTTACAGCGAACTGCGTTGTGGTAAACGCTCCCAAGGTGGCCAGAGGAAACGCTTTAAAGACACTCTGAAAATTTCACTGAATGCTTTTGGAATTCATCATGACACCTGGGAGGCTGCAGCCAGAGACCGAAATTCATGGCGTGCATCATTACACAAGGGTGCAGTCATATGCGAGGCAACCAGGACTGCAAGAGCTGTGAAGAAAAGGTAGGACAGAAAAACCACTGCAGGAAATCCTCCTCCAGAGACGTCAAGCATTCTTTGTCCACATTGTCAAAGAACATTTCGAGCCAAAATAGGCCTTATCAGCCATCTTAGAACCCAGGGCCCCATACCTTCAACCCCACTGGATGAAATGAATGGTCATCATCATTCTTGATGGGACGCAGAGGTGTTTCCAAGGCACCAGGGCCGGGTTATATACTGGCCAAGACCTATTGACGCGTCCTCGTCGGGCGTCCTGGGCAACAGGTCCCTTCGGGGTCCTGGCTAAAGTCAGTAGGATCGCCGATTCCTCCGAAGTCGGAGAGTGTCTGCCTGTACGGCGAGGAACCACCAGTCTGCACACCAATAAGCCAGACATGGGCCAACGGATACTCACGCAAAACTCAGGTCCTGTATGACATCACACTGATGTTGGACAACAGGATGTCTTCATCCGACATACAGGACTTCGCGTTGGAGCTCAAGCCAACGAACACAAGCAAGCAAGCAAGCATCATTCTTGATGGACAAACAACAATGTCTTTCCCATCAATTTGTAGATCTGCAAGCATATCCACCATGGTGACATGTCTAACTCTATGGAAAGTCTTTGTGTAGTCAATAAAGCAAATATGTGTATCTTTGTTTACTTCTATAGCACGTTCAATAACTGATCGCAGCATATACACAGCATTTACTGTACCCTTTCCTTCTACAAACCCATATTGTTCTTCCCCTATTTCAGGTTGTATTTTCTTCCTCACCCTTTGCATGATAATTCGTAGCAAAAGCTTTGTGATGTGACTCATTATACTAATTATTCTATGTTGATCACATTTCAAGGTTCCTGATTTCTTTGGGATTGCAATAAAGCGTACACTGCCGCTTTAATTACATGTGGTAGTTTAGCAACAAGATCATTGATGAAGATTAGAAAAAGTGTGTGTGTGTGAGGGGGGGGGGGAGCAGGGCTCCACCCTGGGGAACACCATGACGCATATACTTTCTTGCTCTTGAATCCATCTATATGTACTCGGGCTCTTGTGTTGTTCCAGTATGCTTTAACCCATTTGTACATTCTTCCGTTGACTTTATAGTTTCTTCATCAGACCTTTTTTCCAGACTTTGTCAAAGGCTTTTGTTTTAGATCTATCCATGCCACAAGTACCAGCTTCTTCTCTTGGAATGCATCCTCAATTTCTTGAGAGAGAGAGATTGTCTGATATTCCGTAGAGAATCACAGCCTAGAGCCAGCCTGCTGTGGCATAAGAATGCTTTCACTTTCAATGTACCACTGCAGTCTGTGATTGATGATGCGCTCCATTGTTTTGCAGAGACAGCTGGGGAAGCTAACTGGTCTGCAGCTGGAGGAATTGGAATTGTCTCTTCCTGATTTTAGGAGAGGTATCATGATTGCTTCTCTCCAGCCTTGCGGAATACTGCCTAAGGTCCAGCTGTTGAAGATCTGCAGCAGCTTTGTGTTGGTCATTGTTTCTAGGTTCTTGATGATCTCATTGGAGAAACCGTCCTAGACAGACCTAATGACTTTCTTATTTTCAGTTTTGTTATTGCTAGCTTCAGTTCGCTGATTGTTATAGGTGCCTCCAGCCCTCCAGCGCCTCATGTACTATTTCATTCTGTCCTGTGTATTGCACTGCTTCACCAGTGTTTAGAAGCTTTCTGTCAGCTCCCTTCCGTATTATATCAGTTGTATGTCCTGTAAAGGACGTTGCAATCACCACAGCTGTATGTTTTGCTGTTAGTGTTTTACAAGGCAATTAGTTCAGTAATATGCCATTGTTCTTTGACCGGCCAACACCTAATGACCACCGAAATTAACACCAAGCTGTCCTCTTCCAATCCCCCACAGTTGTCTTCCAGCCCTCGACTCGGCAAGACGGCGAATTATGAAACTGCGCACCGCACTAAGCCACAGCGCCGATTACAGAAGCCTCGGTTAGCGTAGTAGCTGAACTCTTGCCTGCCGTCCCTGTGGTCACAGAATCAATATGCAGCTGGGCGAATTCGGATTAAAAAAATGTACATGTGCTCCCAGGTCGACCAAACTTAAACTGGACACCAAGATTATCATGGGAAATAAAGGCGGCCGGTGTGATACTGGCCACATCATCCACCGAGCGCCGATTGGTCTATAAATATAGGGTGGGGTTTTAATGACTGTTCAGTGTTTGAACATATTGCCGGTTTAAGTTTTGTATTCACCCTCTGTAAAGTTTATGCAACATAATAAGTAAATACAAAACTTGGACCAGCAATATTTTCAAAGACTGCACAGTCAAACACAAATACACACTGTATATGGGTCCAGCACAGTATATCCGATGCACCTTAAGACGTGTGTAAGGGTCCTTTACTTATTGTTTTTTTAAACCTCTTCCACATTATGTCACATAATCCTAGAATGTGAATCTTATAATACGAGGGGGCTTCAAATTAAAACGTTAAATGTTGTTTTGCTTTGGTGTGTGAATATATTATGAAAAATTAAAGAACACGTGTATCATTTTTCGATTTAGTCACCATTGCGTTCAATGCAAGTCCTCCAGCGCCGATAAAGTATTTGGATTCCTGTAGAAAATAAATTCTCTTGATCGCTTGTGAAACCACTCAAGCACAGACGGAAAAGTCTGCCACAGAAGTCACACCGTTTTGAACTCCCTACTCCATTCATACACTTGCTGGGCCAACAGGCATGCATCGCCATACTGGACCTTCATTCACCGATGATTTTCTATATGTTTCATCCTTCACTGATAAAAAAGAAAACAAAAAAACAACGGATATCAGAACGCTGCTCCTCATTGGTGCATGTAAAAAGTGGGACGGTCATCTTTAAACTGTTCTTATGACGTCACCGTGTTCGACTGCATCGTGATGTCACGTGCGGAAGACTCTTGACATCATTAACAACAGTATTGACAGGATACAAGACAATGGCATGGTTATTGTAATTTCAATCATGCTTTTAAGGTTTTCATATGAAAACTTCTCGTATTTCAATGACCTAACTACTTCTGCTGTCTTTCCCGATTCATACATAATTCTAACGTTCCAGGTGCCATTTCTGGAGATTTCCTATGTGAAAGATGGAAGCCAACGATCACGATTCTTTACAGTAATGCTGCCTGCCTGCCTGCCTGGCTTCATGTCTGTTTGTATGCTTCTCCGAGACGTCTGTACGACGCTTTCGGTAGATCGGTGGAAAGAGACCGAACGATATGGGATAAAACCCGGTGTAATGAAGTGGTTGAGACAAGAACACTGAGCTGATCCATGACTCTGGTGATCGAGTGAGATGGCGAGACATGACAGTCCACGCTTATCGGCATGACACATGATGATGATGAATGAAATCGGTCCTCTCGTATTTATACCCTTCCCCCTTTTGTGTTGTTGTTGAGAATTTACCACACGCACTTCATTGGTTCTCTGGTGTCGAGAGGTGAATGTATGCACATAATTAGGTTGCAATTATACAAAGACAGGGGGACATGTGTGGCATATGAGGGACAGAGAGACAGGCACATTGACAGAGAGACAGATAGATAGACAAATAGATATACAGGTTGATAGACAGACGTATAGATGAGACAGACGGACGGCCTCTGGATCCGAGTCTACACAGATGGGTTAGCACAAAATGCTGTTCGAAATGGAGGAGCGGGAGTGTACTTAAAATACCCAAATAATACTAGGGACACGGCCAGAGTACCAACAGGAAAGTACTGCCATAACTATGATGCTGAAATTGAGGCAATCAACATAGCAACAGAGAAATTACTAAATACCAGCCATGGTACACAACGTGTGGTGCTATTGACAGATGCAAAATCAGTGCTCGAGGCGCTCCTGTCTGGGAAATTGCCAATACTAAGGACACTACTTTCTGAACTTAGCAGTCAGCCTGTGGAATACCCGGAAACGACAGAGCTGATCGATTGGCTAAGGAAGGAGCAAAAGAAGAACAGCCTGATCTGCCCGTTACATACCACCAAAAGAAAAGAATGATCAAATAAGTCAGAAAGCCACCAAAACCTGCTAAAGATGACTACCACATTATGGACAGGCCAGAACAAGTCATTATTCTGCGCCTCAGAACAGGACACAATAGATTACGCAACCACATGTATACACAATTCAGGATTGGTGAATCAGCTATGTGCACATGTGGATTGGCGTCGCAGACAGCAGAGCACATACTCCAAGACTACCCAAAATATAACACATCTAGGCAAACCTTCTGGCCTAGAGAGACAACAGTGGAAGATAAACTCTATGGACCGCTGAGTTAGCTAAAAAAGACAGTTAAATTCAGAAAAGAGACAACATTGGAGTTATAGACATATTTCAAGCGAACGAAAGAAGAAGAAGACAGACGGACGAACGGACGGACGGACGGTCGGACGGACGGACAGACAGACAGACAGACAGAATATCATCGGCAGAATTGATCCACAACACCAAGAACCGAGATCTATTGAGAGACACCAACATCTACGTCACTTTGCAGCTCACATGGAGACGAAGATGATGATAATCTAGTTGCTTACTCCCTTCACTTACAAACTGATTCATGTCTACACCAACTCAGAAGTAAAGGAAAGATGTAGAGATCAAAGACAGACTAGTCATAAACATAGAAACCTGTAGATATCCTGGAATCGAATTTTCCGTCTCCAAATGACGATAGCGTTTCGCCGATGGAACAGACGGAAGCAACACTTGTTCCTTCAGCGAAGCTCGGTCATCATTAGGAGACGACAGATTCGAATCCAGGTGAGCATATAAAAGCCGTTAAAATTGAAGGACACGTCTTTAGGCAAATTAGTTTTGTGGTTTTAGCTTTACATTTCTGTAGAAAAATCGCAATGAATCTTCTTCTTCTTCAGCGTTCCGCGCCATTGAGGTTCTTTGCTGCAGATACAATCCGTCTCCATTCGTCTCTCTGGTTGACCTTCTCTTGCCAGTCGTTGATTCCAAGAGCTTGTAGGTCTGTATATATATTATCTTTCCACCGTCTTCTTGGTCTACCTCGGGGTCTACGGTCATTTATTTCCTGAGTGTAAGCGAGTTTTGTTTCCCTATTATCTTCCATTCTTTCTATATGCCCCAAGTAGTAAAGTACGTAAAGGATCCACACAATAATAGGATTACGAGGGGTGAAAATAGGAGGGGGTGGAAATCCTGGTGGTAAAAAAGGATGGGAAGGATGAAAGTGGGTCGTGAAATTTTTGATGGGTGAAAAAGTGGCGGGGCTGTGTGGGAAAATCTGGAAGGTAGTACCGGGAAGGTTTTTTCTTTTGCGGTCGGCGAAGTATGGGAAAATCTCGGGTGGGTGTGACGGTGGTCGGTTCATAACAGAACGGGGTGTATGAGGGGTGGGGAAAAAAGTCATGAAGTAACGGTTTTGTAAAAACATGGGTGAGTGGTGTGTTAAAATATTTTGAACTGTTAGCACATTGGTGGTGTACATTAGTACGAATAGAAGGAATAGGTGCGGTGGCGATAGTAGTGCGTATGAGTTAGTGAAATTAGTTGATAAGGTGTGGTTATTAGTGCTATGTAGATGGTCGTTGTTGGGTGTAGAGAGTGTGGGATTCGAACCGGCGGGAGGAAAACAACTACTGGTGACGGGTCGAAGTAGTCCTGTCGGCATATGGAGGTGGTAGGTTTGAACCCCGGTCACTATATGTTATGTTGTCTCTTTTCTGTGATGTGTTTGAAGTCTGTGAGAGTAATTAAGGAAAACAACAGGAAGAGGTGTATGGAGCAAAAAGTTGTGTCGACTTGTCTCTACTTCGCGTGTCTGTGAGGATTCATAAATCTTAAATGGGTATTGATATGAGGTGGGGTGTTATGTAGAGGGTCGCATTCACTATCAGCTGAACAAAAGTAAAGATGTCGTAGTGGTTTATAAGCATTAGTTGATAAGAGGTGGGGTTTTATGTAGAGGGTCGCAGTCACTATCATCTGACAAAGTAAAGATGGTCGTAGGCGTCTAGTGGGGTGGACTGGGATTAATATTGAGGGGATGGTGACCTAATTCTGAGTGGGTGGGGTGATGTCTGGAGGACTCCGCCTTAGCATCAGTGGTGCCGGTGGGGTTGTTGGTGTTTGTTGTCGGTGTCTGCGGGCTCGCAGAACACGCCGCCTGAAGAAAGGAATGACTATCCTGATCTTTGATTGTCAATACGCTTCGGATCACATCCCCCAGATGGGCGTCGACAACCTCTCTGAAACTATGACCTATACACCTATGAGCCAGTTGGTTGGAGTGGTACTCTAGGCAACCAGCACAATAGACAACTCATAGCATTACTACTGTCAACATCAGCTATACACAAGTACAGAGACATCACGAGTGCAGACACACTTACACAAAGAAGCAAACACACCTAAGTACACACAGACAGACACACTCACCCATACACACTTGACACACTTGTACATACAGACACACAGACACACTTACACAAAGAAGCAAACACACCCAAGTACACACAGACAGACACACTCACCCATACACACTTGACACACTTGTACATACAGACACACAGACACACTTACACAAAGAAGCAAACACACCCAAGTACACACAGACAGACACACTCACCCATACACACTTGACACAATTGAACATACAGACACATGAACACAAAGATCTACACACGTGCACACACAGACATCAAACATACACACCCATAAACAAACACACCCAAGCAAACACAGACAGACAAACACACCCATACACACTTGACACACTTGTACACACAGAAATGCAGACACACTTACACAAAGAAGCAAACACACCCAAGTACACACAGACAGACAAACACACCCATACACACTTGACACACTTGTACATACAGACACACAGACACACTTACACAAAGAAGCAAACACACCCAAGTACACACAGACAGACAAACACACCCATACACACTTGACACACTTGTACATACAGAAACACAGACACACTTACACAAAGAAGCAAACACACCCAACTACACACAGACAGACACACTCACCCATACACACGTGACACACTTGTACATACAGACACACTTACACAAAGACATAGACACACTTGTACATACAGATACATGAACACAAAGATCCACACACGTGCACACTTGTACATACAGACATCACACATACACACCCACACATACAAACACACACTCACACACACACACACACACACACACACACACACACACACACATACACAGACACACACACACGAACACAACCAGTGTATAAAATAGACGGCATCTCCTCACTCGCTCTACAGCAGTTCACGTGGTGACTTGGCTAACCTTCGCTACAGACTTATTTGTGAATCAGCCTGATGTGAGTCGCTTAGCATTGTTTGTGTCGTCGGCATCTGATTGATAAACCACTGAAACATATATTGTTGTGTATAAAGTCTTCGCTGTGCTTACACCAGAACTTTTTGCGCTTGTAAAAAAAAAAGCGAAAGTGGTTTGTAAAACTTGACACTTGTCGGCGGTCAGCTGAAACACAGCGTAAACATTGAGGGGTCACGCGGGCTGACTCGAGCACAACTGTGTTGTGTGCTGAAAGTCCAGCTAGACTAGGTTTGCTTGGTGGCCGTAACGGACTGACGTGTGAAAGCGGCTTGAGAGTTTTATGAATGTCTTGAGAGCTAACCTGTATGACCGTTGGAGATGGAACGCCTGTCTGTGTGACTTGTAAGTGGAGTGCATTGATGTATTATTATATTGATGTATTGATTGCTTGCATTTATGATCTATTGGATATTGTGAATTGTGATTGCGCGAAGCTTGTATTGTTTCTGATGTGTGCAGTGCTCGAATAAATAGCGCGAATTATATTATCGGCTGTTAGCCTCGTGTTATTTGATAAGCATATTTAGTATCACACTTGTCAAGATACGAGCCATAATTCTTGCCCTAAGCAAGACTTTGACAGCACTACCTTTTTATAAATTGTCCCCCCACTTGAGTTTAAATGGCATCCGAGTGAATAGCCATCCTTTAAAGCCATTCATCTCTTATAAACTACACGAAGGGATTTGATACAGTTTGCTGCATGGCGCTCTCGCAGATCAGAATATGAATACAGATTTTACCACAGGAAATTCTGTGTTTTTGATGTCTTTTACAACCTTTAAAATGACAGCCAAGGCCATGTCCATTGCATATAAAACGCACATTGGCTTCTGTGCCATTACTGCCCTACAGTCGGTAGGTGCAGCCGGATTCTCAACGATTGGGTCATCGGCAGCGGCTTACTTGGGGCTATTTTGGGCTGGATAGCAAACAGATTTTTTTTTTAAAACTTTTATTGAGTGTTAAGAAACATTTGCATTTGTATTGTTAGTATTTTAACAGGCGTGCTGTGTGTATGGTATTCGTGTAGATCTGTTTAACCGAGCGGTTGTGTGTGTCGAATTGGTGTACAAATGCGTTTCAACATCAAATTACAAAGTATATGTACACTAGCTGACCCGGCCCGGCTTCGCCCAGTCCATGGTGGGGAGCATCTCATTTAATTCATATAAGTAGTCATATAAGTTCTCGTTCCCATTCCCGACTATCTGTCTGTCTGTCTGTCTGTCTGTCTGTCTGTCTGTCTGTCTGTCTGTCTGTCTGACCCAGCCCGGCATCGCCAAGCTCCTGGTGTGGAGCATCTCATTTAATTCATATAAGTAGTCATATAGCTCCCGTTCCCGTTCCCGACTATCTATCTATCTGTCTGTCTGTCTATCTGTCTGTCTGTCTGTCTGTCTTACCCGGCCCGGCTTCGCCCAGTCCCTGATGGGGAGCATCTCATTTAATTCATATAAGTAGTCTAAGTTCCCGTTCCCGATTATCTGTCTGTCTGTCAGTCTGTCTGTCTGTCTGTCTGTCTGTCTGTCTGTCCATCCTTCCCTCTCTGTCTGTCTGTCTGTCTGTCTGTCTGTCTGCCTTTCTGCCTGTCTGTCTAATCATTTATTGGTTGCAGTTAGAACAACCTTAGATAAACGAAGACCAACTTACAAAAAGCATTAGAAAGAGCACTTGAAAGATCTTTACATCTTCTCCCAACAATTAACTTGGGTAAATGGAGCGGCGGCAGCAGCAGCAGCAGAAGAAGAAAAAGGAGGAGTAGGGGGAGGGAGGAGGAAGAGGGAGGTGGAGGAGGGAGGAAGAGATAGGCGGAGAGAGGAGGAGGAGAGAAGAGGAGGGAGGAGCATGGAGGAGGAGGAGTAGGGAGGAATAAAAGGGAGGAGGAGGGATTAGGAGGAGGAGGGAGGAGTAGGAGGGAGGAGGAGGAGGGAGGTGGAGGAAGAGGGAGGAGGAGGGAGGAGGTGGAGAAGGAGGGAGAAGGAGGGAGAAGGAGGAAGATGAGGGACTAGGAGGAGGGAGGAGGAGGAGGGGAGGAGGAGGGGAGGAGGAGGGAGGAGGAGGAAGAGGGAAGAGGAGGAGGAAGAGGGAGGAGGAGAAGGGAGGAGGAGAATGCAGGAGGAGGAGGGAGGGGGAGGAGGGAGGAGGAGAGGGAGGAGGAGAGGGAGGAGGAGGAAGAGGGAGGAGGCGGGAGAGGGAGGAGGAGGAGGGAGGAGGAGAGAGGAGGAGGAGGAGAGAGGAGGAGGAGGAGGTAGGAGGCGGAGGGAGAAGGAGGAGGAGGGAGAAGGAAGAGGGAGAAGGAGGAGGGAGGAGAAGGAGGGGGAGGATGAGGAGGAAGAGGAGGGAGGATGAGGAGGGAGGAGGAGGAAGAGGGAGGAGGAGGGATGTGGAGGGAGGAGGAGGAGGGAGGAGCAGAGAGGAGGAGGGAGGATGAGGGATGAGGAGGAGGGAGGAGGAGGGATGAGGAGGAGGGAGGAGGAGAGGGAGGAGGGGGAGAAGGGAGGAGGGGGAGAAGGGAGGAGGGGGAGGAGGAAGGGGGAGGAGAAGGAGGAGGAGAGAGGAGGAAGGATGA
Organism: Cepaea hortensis; assembly: GCA_963921405.1. Lineage (NCBI taxonomy): Eukaryota > Metazoa > Mollusca > Gastropoda > Stylommatophora > Helicidae > Cepaea > Cepaea hortensis. Next base: position 34,352 of record CAWUFQ010000396.1, read on the forward strand.
AGGAGGAGGAGGGAAGAGGAGGAGGAGGAGGGAGGAGGAGGGAGGAGGAGGAGAGAGGGGGAGAAGGGGGAGGAAGGAAGAGGAGTGATTAGGAGGAGGGAGGAGGGCGAGGAGGTAGGAGAAGGAGGAGAGAGGAGGAGGGGGATGGAGGAGGAAGAGGAGGGGAGAGGGAGGAGGGGAGGGGAAGAGGAAGAGGGTAGGAAGAGGAGGATGGGAGAGGAGGAGGAGGACGATTATAACGCATATGCCTGTAGATAACTGCAGCGAAAAGGTGGGTCTGTCTATCTGACCCGGCGTGGCTTCGCCCAGCTCATGGCGGGGAGGGTCTCATTAAATTCATACAACAAAAACAAAAGTTACTTAAAAGAATGTCCTTCCACACACCATCCATTATTTTTAATGAAAACTGTTTCTAATCACCTGCATGACTGTAGATAACTTCTTTAAGCATAAAAAATGAGTTACAATGTTATGCATTATGAATTATTTTTATGAAAACTTTGAAAATGCCTTAAAGATTATATCAATAATTATTATACCTCATATGCCGGTAAATAACTATAGACAAAGAGTTTATACATCTTTGAAAACGATGCAACAATATGACTATAAGGTATATAGCAATGTTATTAAAAGTTATGCCCCTTGAAATAACTTTTCTAGAGTTAAGTCCCCTCGCTATATTGACATTATAATGGAAAATGAAATATTAAATAATATTAAGTAAGTAGCCGATTTTACACTAAAAAAATATGACAGTTGGCTGAGCGGGAATAAGAGGAAGACGTATAGAAAATTTCATCTCAATCGGATGGACCGTTCGCGAACGCATAAAGGACATACACACATACAGTCTTTTTTATATATAAGACTAGCTGACCCGGCCCGGCTTCGCCCAGACCCTGGTGGGGAGCATCTCATTTAATTCATATAAGTAGTCATATAAGTTCTCGTTCCCGTTACCGACAATCTGTCTGTCTGTCTGTCTGTCTGACCCGGCCCGGCTTCGCCCAGACCCTGATTGGGAGCATCTCATTTAATTCATATAAGTAGTCATATAAGTTCCCGTTCCCGACTATCTATCTGTCTGTCTGTCTGACCCGGCCAGGCATCGCCCAACTCCTGGTGGGGAGCATCTCATTTAATTCATATAAGTAGTCATATAAGTTCCCGTTCCCGACTGTCTATCTGTCTGTCTGTTTATCTATCTGTCTGTCTGTCTGTCTGTCTGACCCGGCCCAGCCCATGGTGGAGAGCATCTCATTTAAATCATATAAGTAGTCATATAAGATCCCGTTCCCGACTATCCTGTAAATGGAGGAGGGAGGAGGAAGAGGGAGGTGGAGGAGGGAAGAGGAGGGAGGAGGATGGAGGAGGAGACAGGAGACAGGAGGAATAGGAGGGAGGAGGAGGGATTAGGAAGAGGAGGGAGGAGTAGTGTGGAGGAGGAGGGGGAGGAGGAAGAGGGAGAAGAAGGGAGGAGGAGAACGCAGGAGGAGGAGGAGGGAGGAGGAGGAGGAGAGGGAGGAGGAGGGAGAGGGAGGAGGAGGGAGGAGGAGGAGAGAGTAGGTGGAGGGAGGAGTCGGAGGGAGCAGGAAGAGGGAGGAAGAGGGAGGAGGAAGAGGGAGGAGGGAGGAGAAGGAGGAGGGAGGAGGAAGGAGGAGGAGAGAGTGGGAGGAGGGAAGAGGCGGAGGGAGGAAGAGGGAGGAGGAAGAGGGAGAAGGAGGAGGGAGGAGAAGGAGGGAAGAGGATGAGGGGGAGGAGGAGGAAGAGGGAGGAGGAGGAATGTGAAGGGAGGAGGAGGGAGGAGGTAGAGGGAGGAGGAGGAAGAGGGAGGAGGAGGAATGTGAAGGGAGGAGGAGGTAGAGGGAGGAGGAGGAGGGAGGAGGAGAATGGAGGAGGAGGGATGAGGAGGAGAGGGAGGAGGAGGAAGGAGGAGGGGAGGAAGAAGGAGGAGGGAGGAGGAGGGATGAGGGGGAGGTTGGAGGGGTAGGAGGAGAAGGGAGGAGAAGGGAGGAGGAGGGCGAAGGAGGAAGGAAGAGGAGGGCGAGGAGGGAGGAGGAGGAGGAAGAGGGAGGAGGAGGGAGGAGGAAGAGAGTGGAGGAGGGAGGAGGAGGGAGGAAGAGATAGGCGGAGAGAGGAAGAGGAGGGAGGAGGAGGAGTAGGGATGAATAGGAGGGAGGAGGAGGGAGGAGGAGGGATTAAGAGAAGGAGGGGGAAAGGGGAGAAGGAGGAGGGGGGAGGAGGGATGAGGAGGAGGAAGAGGGAGGAGGAGGGAGGAGGAGGGAGGAGGAGGGAAGAGGAGGAGGGAGGAGGAGGGAGGGGGAGGGAGGGGGAGGGAGGAGGAGGGAGGAGGGTGAAGGTGGAGGAGGAGGAGGGAGGAGGGTGAAGGAGGAGGAGGGGGAGGAGGGAGGGGGAAGAGGAGGGAGAAGGAGGAGGAGGGAGTAGGGAGGAGGAGAACGCAGGTGGGGGAGGAGGAGAAGGGAGGAGGGAGAGGGAGGAGGAGGGAGGAGGGGGAGAGAGGAGGAGGGAGGAGGAGGAGAGAGGAGGAGGTGGAGGGAAAAGGAGGAGGGAGGAAGAGGTAGAAGGAGGAGGGAGAAGGAGGAGGGGGAGGAGGAGGAGGAATGATGAGGAGGGAGGAGGAGGAAGAGGGATGTGGAGGAAGGAGGAGGAGGGAGGAGGAGGAGGGAGGAGGAGGGAGGAGGTAGAGTGAGGAGATAGAGGGAGGAAAAGGGAGGAGGGAGGAGGAGAGAGGAGGAGAATGTCGCGTAACGTATTCTACTAGGATGGAATTGGATCAAAGTAGATACTAAATAGACTTCTACGAATAGAGAATCTAACCACTGCTGAAGAAGCGATAAATGGCTCGCAATTCTAGAAGAATGATTATCAAAGTCCCAGAATGGATCACTACTTCTAAACAGTGCCAGGCGGAAAGTTATGACGACGAACTGTGCTAACAAACGAAGACAGTATGTCAAGAGATTCCTGCTAACGTGCCTGGATGAATAATGAGCCCCCACTGCCTAATGTATTCTCACACAACAGGAGATAAGACAGAATGATACGTATAGATGTAGTCCTTTCACTCGTCACACAATCTGATGATGCTAATTCTAATTCTATAATGACAGACGCAGTTGTTAAAAGTACAAATATAACATAACGTTTAATCCTAAAGAACACTACGTGAGCCCCACTGGGAACTCACTGACACATAAGAGATACGCAGATCCCTGAAATCTTGACCAGATAATGTTCAGCTAGAGGATATAATCATAGACTCTTAGCCAATAGCGGACAAATTAGAATTGCTGTGCAGTGGCAAACGGGTGGGTAGCCACTCATCTGATAATCCTTAGCCTCCTGGATGGTAAGCTGGCAGTGCTGACTGGATCGTGGTATGGACTCCACTCTCTGCTGCATCAAGTGAATGGTTCGTAGCTCAATCACCGGTCGTGACTACGGCTACAGATGATCAGGGTGCAGGCTCTGTGAATGACAGTGAGAAGGAGTGAATAATCCTTCAAGACAGAATTGTAAATTCTTTTGGCCATGTCCTGCATGGCATGCTTGTCTCATAAATTTTCATAGCATGTATTATCTAAATTTACAGTTTGATTCCTTATCTGAAATCTACAACAGCACACTGATCTAATGGAAACAGCACACAAATGATATCCTATTCTCTCTGCTGACATTTAGATCAAACATGTACAATCACAATGCTCTACTTCAAAGACCACATTCCAAATATATATTCTATGTCATGATTACTCATGGAAACATGAACCACAATTCACATAATGACTTAACAGTACATATAGGATGACTTCAATGGAATGAAACTCAGACGCCACAACTCCGACATCACATATACATTAACAAACCATTAAATCGATGAAACACCACACATCATTTTCCAAGTATGGAAACACACAAACTACACTCCACACGATGAATTAACATCACATATTAATGAATTCCATAGAATGAAATGAAATCACACACAACAACTATAACTTCACGATGTACACGAGTGAACCATTAAAATCAATGAAACACCCCAAGTTCACTTAAAGAGTTATGAGTTGTACTACTAGCAAGTCTTCCTTATATTAATTAAAACATAATTAATTATCTAGAAGATAACTTAGCTAGTTTTAAGATTATTTTCACTATACACAAGAACAATATTAGGGTTGGAGAATTCCCCCAAGGTTTGAACTTTGTTAAGTGGGCCATCTTGGACCACATGGTAGTAATCTGACTATGGGCTAGATAGAGATTAATAAAGAATAATTAATTGTAACTTATTCACTCTCTGAACTAATTCCTTCAACTAATAAGTATTTTATCTAGAGAAATACGCTAGTTCCGAAGTTAAGTACATAATTAATTTATCTTAACTCTAATCGTCTACTGACTAACTCGGGTGTCCTTCCGCAGGCAGATACCTAATTTCGAGAATCACGTAATGTAATTTATCCATGTTTTTAATGCCACATGTGACGAGCTTTTCGTTTTACCCTTGTCGGCAAGCCACATGGCACAAACATGGTCCTAATTCTAATATTAGTTAACTAACACTAGTTTTAATTAATAGTATCTATTATCGATCGGCATGGCCGGTAGATTTTGCCGGCATTTTGACACACAGAAAAATGTTTAACAAAATTATTATTAACTCACCCTGCAACTAGATTTTGACTGGCCTATCGGGAGTGGAGACTATCATTGGCTTTTCTATGTTTTAGAGTGTTGTTCGGCTTAACAAGAGCCAGCAATAAAATATGTTTAAACACAGACAGGTGTTCAATTTTAGCCAATTGACGTGATAGCTCCCTCCAGCCGGCTGTCAGAAAATGGCAGACGTTAGGGTGCTACCGGAAGTTAACTTCTCATCCAGGAGAGTTCCCTTCCTGTGGCCAAATTATTTTTCACAGCCAAACCTGAATATAAAATTCATGTCTGACTGGATTTCTTGGCTTGTAAACGAACTCTACCCTACATCTACTTCTAACTATAAGAAGAAATAGTATTTAACTCTCTCTATAGTTTTATGTATATAAATACACTAACCAAAGACGATTTTATCTAATATTTGAAAATATAGATAAAAATAAAAATTACTACAGGATACATAGAGGGGTTTACTGAGGGCTATCTCCATCTAGTAACAAAACGATCTGAGAGGTGGGCCAACCTGTCACAGAGAAGGAGGGAGGAGGAGAAGGGAGTAGGAGGGATGAGGAGAAGGGAGGAGGAGAGGGAGGAGGAGGGAGAAGGGAGGGGGAGAAGGAGGAGGGAGAGGGAGGAGGGGGAGGAGGTAGAGGGAGGAGGAAGAGGAGGAGGGTGGAGGGAGGAGGTAGAGGGAGGAGGAGGGAGGAGGAGGTAGAGGGAGGAGGAGGGAGGAGGCGGAGGGAGTAGGAGGGAGGAGGATGGAGGAGGAGGGGAGAGGAAGAGGGAGAAGGAAGAGGGAGAAGGAGGAGGGAGAGGGAGGAGGAAGAGGAGGTAGAGGGAGGAGGTAGAGGGAGGAGGTAGAGGGAGGAGGAAGAGGAGGGTGGAGTGAGGACTTAGAGGGAGGGGAGGAGGTAGAGGCAGGAGGAGAAGAGAGGAGGAGGGAGTTCGCCATTCCGAATTCATACT
>CAWUFQ010000396.1:45000-62500 GCA_963921405.1 Cepaea hortensis
GTTTTCAATATCAGGACCTCATGTATTCCGGTTCAGTTACTCGCTGATGGCGAGCGTCTTGAGGGGGCCTTGTGGGATCGGTAGAGAATGGATAAAATCCATCTACCGTTTTGAGGACCCTAAAAGATGGTACGCTACGCTGACACCGGAAACACAGGCGACTCATTATGAACGGCTTCACGGGACGAAGCATGAACTGCAGGATCCTAAAGTAACTATTGTTATTGGAAACATGGAGAAGGAAAAGACCAAGGCTATGATTCACTGGATGCCTACAACCGCAAAGGTTGAGACAGTGAAGCAAATAGCCGCAGATATTTCGGCAGATATAAATGTGGAAGTGCATACACTTAAAAACAGCACGGACAAGTAGTTACTTCTGTGTAACCGGAAAGAACCTCTGCCACATTACGTGCACATGGAGTTGGACGTGGTAGAAGACAAGCTACACCGTCTCTTCATCACAGTTCCGGGGCGCCGTACGGCGTGTATAGTCTGTAGGGAGGACTCCCACTGGAGTACTAAATGTCCGGCCAAAGTACAAATCAAGAAGGGACCTAGACTGGTACAAAAAGTCACTTCGAACTCCCAGACAGATCAACATAGTAAGGTGGATGAAGACGGTTTCCAGCTGGTCAGTCGGAAAAGGGGAAGCTCAACCAAGATCCTGTCTGACGGTGAGAGCTCGACAAATCCATCCCGCAAAACACCTGTTACCACACTGCCGCCCCTCAACAACCACGACTACCCTACACCGCCTGAAGCGCACAGGTCAAACAAAAATAAATGTGTAAGTAAATATACTGAACAGATAACGACCAGCGCCATGACAGGAAGGGACAGTGATAATATTAACACACAACCACGACAAAGACATCTGTCAGATTCTTCTCCACGCTTCGTTATTGGCTTAGAGATTTCAAGCCTGGCGAAGGAATCTACTGACTATCTCCAGAAATGATAACATGAATACAGACAGTTTGAAACTAGAAACCTAATTATGCTCAACCGTTTCTTATATTACAATAAAAATGGCAGCGGAAATTAAAATAAGGAGTATTAACATTCGAGGTATAAGATCCAAAATTAATCCTCTTATACCACTCATACACAAATATAAACCTGATTTTATACTCATACAGGAAACTAACGTTAACACCGACGAACACGCATTATATATCACAACATGCTTAGGTCTAAGACACTCATGTTTTAGTCTTAGTACTTAACATATCGGATTGGGTACAGCAATAATACAGACATCGGACAGGTGGCAGATTATAGAGAAGGACAGGGACTGCCAGGGTAGGATAGCTATAGTACAGGTGGAAAATAACATAAATACATACACAATTGTCAACATACACGCACCGCCTGACTACAGAAATCAGCCGCTCTTCTACCAAACACTGGAAATTTTATTATCACGCTCATATCGGGGTCACAACATCATTTTAGGGTGTGATTTTAATTGCGTATTTTCGCCGCACGACCTTATAAATGGAGATGTAAGAATGCAAATTAGAAACATAACAGGGGAGGAGAAACATCAATTAGACACATTGCAAAAAAATTTTAGATATCCATGGGCTAACAGACGCATACAGACAGATGCATCCCCATGGAACAAATTCAACACACACAAACAAGCACATAACAGAGCAGCGCGATTAGATAGATTTTATGAACCCATAACACATCATATAACACAAGTCAAGCATTTACAGGAGACACTAAACTTCACAGGTCATAAGGCTGTAATTGCAACAATAAACACAGTACCAGCAACACCACATCTTAGAAGATCTCCCCATTGGAAACTTAACAGCACACTTTTACAAAATCAGGACTATGTAGATTGCATAACAAAGCTAATCCTCACATATACAAGCGATATACCAGAGGGTATAACTCTGGGAAACTCTGGGAAACGCGATAACTCTGGGAAACACTTAAACAAACTATACGAGAGAGAACTCAAACACTAGCAGCAGTAATACACAAGCAAAAACTACAACAAGAAAAAGTATTGGGAAATGCAATTAAGCTCTTACTACAGACAGACGAAAATTCACCACACATCATAGCATTACAGGAAGAATTAGATCTCCACAGACATCATCGATTTCAGGGGGCTTTACTGCGAACAAAGTTACAAACTATAACACAAGAGATACCGAGTAAACAATACCCAGCTTTAGAACAAAACATACAGCGCAGCAGACAGATAGGTCAGATAATTGACAGGGAAGGAAATATACAAGTCGAGCCACAACCAATAGTCTTAGCCTTTGAAGATTATTACAAGAACCTTTACACAGAGGAAAACACGCAGGCGCACGTGCAAGAAAACTTTATGAAATTCACAAAAGAACTCTCAGAGGAACAGATATTGAATTAACACTAACAGATATAACACAAGCGGTTCACGGAATGCAGAAGGGCAAATCGCCTGATTCTGACGGTATTACCGCTGAATTCTATCAGTTTTTTCTTTTCTTTTCTAGGTCCCATTTTACTAGCAGTATTCTCTGAATCTTTCCACAAACATGAACTCCCACCCAGTTTCAACACGTCTTACATCACTCTTATTCCGAAGGAGAACACCGACAAGACACTTTTAAAGAGTTATAGACCGATCTCGCTTTTAAATGTAGACTACAAGATTTTAACAAAGGCTTTGACGGATAAATTGAAACCAGTAATGGCATCTCTCATTCATGAAGACCAGCAATGTAGTGTACAACACCGGAATATCCAGCAACACACACATTTCATAAGTCACACATCATCAACTACACACATCTGAAAAACTGTCAGTCCTCAATTCTCTCTTTAGATAAAAAAAAGCATTAGACAGAATATCTCACTCATACCTCCACAAAACTCTCTCACACTGCAACGTGGGAAATTATTTTCGGACATGGTTCAAAATTTTATATTTGAAACCGGAAAGTCGGATTCTATTAAACCATAATCTAACCAATTCTTTAAGGTTGACTAGGTCATTTAGACAGGGATGTCCCTTGTCCCCATTACTGTACGTTGTCGCTCTAGAGCCACTTCTAGAAAAGATACGACAGGGTGACAATGTCAGGGGTACGTTCATACCAGGGAAGGGTGAACAAAAGTTGCGTGCTTATGCGGAACGTATCGTCATTTACTTTCCGACAACTGAAAAATATGTAGGGATCATTTTGGAAAGGTTCTCGTTTTTTTTGGCAAAGGGAGTGGGGCAAAATTAAACGTTCAAAAATCTACTATAATGGGATTGGGCAAATGGAAAAATAAGGCGGATTTTCCATTTGACTTAACATTAAACAATCTTATAAAAGTGTACGGAATAGTCTTCCCATGTCAACCAAATCAGACACACAAAGACACATGGCAAAATCTAGAGTAGAAAACAACAGATATGTTACAGAGGAACAAATTATCCTGCTGCAACCGCTGCTTTTTCTTTCTATTCCATATCATTTAATTCCCTGGCTGCTACCCCTTCTCATCGTCCGTTTTCCTGTTGTTCGTTATTTTAGTTTATATATCCATTAGTTCATGTTTACTGACCTATAGCTGATCATGCCTGCTGACAGACGGACTATGTCATCTCTCCACGACACCGTCTCCGACATATTTGCCCTCATACCCCAGGACATGTCCCGTGCAGCTATCAGCCTCGCGCGTACTATGTTTAACATCACTCGCTTTTCTTGCCATTTGAATTTCCTGAACAAATGTATCCGGCTCAAAATTACACCCAAAGGCTTCCGGAGCAATATTCATCTCTCGTTAGGCAAACTGGTTCCTGCTGAGACACGACTCTTCAATCGCATGGCACAGGAGCAGTCTGTCAAGTACATGAAGCTGGCAGTGACTGTGCATCAACGACATATCTCCGAACTTAAGGACACCAAGCACAACCTGTACCGCAAAGATCTATATGTCGAGGAAGTCATGTCCCAACTCAATAAACCTGATAATTATTCACCCTGCACCGAAGATCCCACTCTCTCCTATAACCGGAAGATTCAAAGTACCATCAAACAGCTTATACGTGAGGATGCCTTATCACCCAGTGCCACTTCACTTCACATCCATGACTCTGACTTGGGCAAACCCACCCTTTACATGCTGCCCAAAATACATAAACTCAAAAATCCTGGACGTCCGATAGTTTCCGCCTGCTCATGCTCGACTGAACTGATCTAAGCGTTTCTTGACAAGATTTTCCAACCTCTAGTTGCAAATCTCCCGTCATACATCAAGGATACAACGCATGCGTTACTTTCATTCAACTCTCTCCAACTGACTCCTGGGAACACATACAGACTATTCCTCATGGATGTATGTTCCCTCTATACCTCCATTCCTCACGCTGATGGCCTCAAGGCGCTACAGTTCCTTCTGGATCAACGCACAGATCAAGCCATCCCTACACGCACTCTTGTGAGACTCGCTGAATTGGTCCTCACCAATAATTCCTTTGAGTTCAATGGCCACTACTTTGAACAAATCAGCGGTGTCGCCATTGGCACTAAAATGGGACCCAGCTACGCATGTGTATTTATGGGACACCTGGAACACCAGATTGAACTCAGCTATGATGGTCTTCTCCCTTCTTTTTACCGACGCTACATCGATGACGCATAGGTCTCACTGACATGTCAGAGGCGGAACTGAACCGTTTCATTAATTATGTCAATAACTTCCATCCATCGATCAAATTCACCACAGAAATTTCCACCACCTCTGTCAATTTCCTTGACAGCACTATTAAATTAAACCCTACAGGCCTCACGACCTCCGTGTACTACAAACCTACGGATGCTCACGGTTTCCTCCTGTACAGCTCATCCCACCCCAAAAGCTGCAAAGATTCCATCCCATATTCCCAGCTACTCCGCCTTCGTCGTATCTGTCAGGACGATAATGACTTCCTCGAGAGAGCCCATGAAATGCTGGACTTTTTCCGCAGACGGTCCTACCCAGAGGACATCTTGCCCACAGCTTTCTGTCGCATAACCCAGGTCTCGCGGGAAATGTCCCTCGCCAAACATACGCGACCTCCGAACAATGAACCCAAGCTTATCCTCACCTTCCATCCACATGCTTATGCCATCAAGCACATTTTCCTGAGACACTGGTCTATCTTGAAATCCTATCGAACCACTCGTGAGGTATTCTCCAATGGCCCTAGGGTAATTTTCCGCCGTAACCAGAGCCTTAGAGACCACCTTGTGCATAGTAGCCTCCCCACGGTTACTTCATCTGTGGGTACATTCGAATGCCATCGTAAGAACTGTCTGACATGCCCATACGTTGTTCAGACACCAAAGATTGCATTTCCCCGAGGCACCTTCACCTTGAAAGATTCTTTCACTTGTACATCCCGCAATCAGATTTATGTCATCATCTGCAAACGATGTGACATGAAATACATTGGCCAAACGGGCAGACGTCTTGCTGACCGTTTTAGAGAACACTTCAGAGACATCAATCAGGGCGCTGACAAACCTGTCCCCAACCATTTCAATTCCTCCAACCATAATGGAGTTGACGATGTATGTGTCACCGCATTAAAAACCCTCCTACTCCAATAGCTCCGTCAGGCTCAAAATTGAATGCCAGCTAATCAATAATCTGGGATGCATTCATCCAGCAGTATCAATACTGTTGTGGACGCTACGGTATAACTGTGGCATCTTCCCCAATTGTTTACACTATCTATTACTATGTTGCCGCCCCTTCCCCCCTAGATCTATACCTAACTGTCCCAAACCCTTATATTTTCATAGCAGACTGTTCACATATTTTTGGCTACTTAAATCCTATCTGGCAACCCACTTTTAACTCTGCAGCCAACGAGCGCCTTCGCAGCTGGCCAAGCCACCTTTTCTGCCTCACACGGCATAGGGATAGTTCGTGTGTGTGTGTTTTTTTTCCTTTGTTTGCTGTATTTCGTTGTGTTAGCTATCTGTGGTGTCCTTGACAAAGATTCTGAGAATCGAAACGTCGGTAGTCCTGTGTGTCGTATTGTACGCGTTTGTGTGTATTTTATTTTATTTTATTATTCATTTTATATATTTATTGAGTTCGGATTTTCACCTGTATTTCGCGATTCGATGGATCTCCTTGTAAGGTATGTGCAACGTTGTTGATGTTTAGTACGTTTCCTCTCGCAGAAGTTTAATATACCTATTTGTTTCCAATTCGTAACGTACTAAGACTGTTTCACTCCCTCGCTTCAGTTTAAATTCGGTTTTTCTTCTTCTTCGTTCATCCGGACTTTTTTTCGGACGTGATTGCGTTGTGCCTGTTTACAGCAGATCTGCGTTCTTGCGCCGTTAGGCCGACACATCCGACTTCTGCGGGCATTTGTTGACCGGGTTAACCTTCCCGGGAAAATTCGGCGTTTTAGTGTTCCCAAAATGATTTTTAAAGTAACTTTTACCCACCCCAAAAAAGCACCAAAAAGCACCCAAAATATTTTGTGAAGCACCAAATTAGCACGGCCGCGCTAACAGGAAAATTTTCGCACTAAATGACTTGAATAAGCACTAAATTTAGTGCAATAAGCACTATTATGACAACTGTGACAACCAGATGCGTTTTCTTTCTTCTTCTTTTTTTTTTTTTTTTTTTTTTTTTTTTTGTGCATTAATATTTTTATTTATAAAAAGGATATGTCAAGTTTTGAAGAACAATATGATATATTAACTGTATATTTGAAATCTATATTTACAAACACTGCACTCCAATTTCCAAAATACGGCAACTATTTTTTTAAACTGATGTTATCATTCTCTGTGGAAACATTTACCCCAGGAACAAAGAACTCTAGAAACATTCAGTCGACCATAAAATAGATTTCAAGATTTCACTTGCAATGGAACTGCGAAAGACATGATATTCCTCATACTACCCCAAGTCTGCCACTCAGCCATTGAACATATGCAGTGTATCCCCAACATTTGAAGTAAGCATGGCTACTTTACTAGAGGTCAGAATGTCTTCCTCACACATAATATAACATTCCAAGCATTCCACACTCCTTCACTTTGATGTGATATAAGAACAGCGGAAATTGTACACATGTGAACCAATGACCACCTGATAATGTGGGGGGTTGATGCTACTGTTGTAAATCTGAAGATTGTCTTTGCACTCAGTGTCTTATCGAATGAAGAATTGAAGCTTGCTGTATAACTGCTGTTCTGGGAAGGTGTACAACTAACCCCCATAGCTAGGTTACCCCGTTAGGTTTGTTAGGCTACCCCATTAGGTTTGTTAAGTCATAGTCACTAATTTTGATATCTGATTGTCACAATGGACCCGGTAAGCATTATTGGAATTGTGTACTTGTTCGGTCTGATGTACGTTGTGAAGAGAAACCAGAGTATGGGTAACATATGTTTAGACAGACGCGGTCTAGCAGATAAAGAAATAAATAATTTACTAAATATTATTTATTATACAACAACTTGGTGCCTAAAATGTTAAATAATATTAAAAACTGTATATAGCTTTTATGAGAGTAACATTCAATGTTTACTTTCTAGAATATGAATAAAATTGTTACAGGAATAAATATATACTTCTCTTGCAAAATAGCTGTCAGTACAAATGTAGTGAAATCTATAATTGTTCCCCTTGATTACTATAGCCGTAATATGATTTCAACCTAGATGCAATTATTTCCCTTGTAGTAAATAAAATACAATTAGTTGCATATCCTTTACAGGAACGGCATCCCTGGTTTAGGTGTAACACGATTTTCTCCGTAATCCCGCACACTCTCGTAACTTACGGGGTATGTGAGCCGGTCGCTCAGAAAACAATGGCAAACCACCGAGCGCAATCCTGCCAAGAAATTCAACAATCAGCTAAAAGATGCTGATGTTGACAGCGATATCCTGTAAAGGATATGTGAAAAAAAAAGTCCTTTACAGGGTGTTGCAGTCAACACCAGCATAGCATGTTCTGCTGTTGTGATCTCTCGGAAAGCCCACGCTCAGCAGTCCTCCATCGCTCTCCGAATAACCGGCATCCATACCATTTCGTTAAAAAAACCAACGCAAGACGGTTTGCTGCCAAATCGTCTGCAGCTGTGTTTCGAACGCAGGTATGCGGGATTACGAATTGCGGGCACTCTTCCGAATTCCGGTCCCAAATGAAAAGTTAATTCTGCAGGGAATAAGTATCCCTTACAGTGCCTCGTTGGGTCAAAGGCAATTCACGTGACATACGGGACATGTGTCTGACTACATGACATATTTTTGTTAAATTTTCATCGTGTCCTCAGAAGAATAGCGGCAAGTATCTCCGCCGTATACTTCCGGTACAATGGCGACAAAATGAAGCGTTACTTTTCGGAGGGACGCTATTTAGTGTTTTCCTTTGGATTTCGTGTGATTTCCTATGGATTTCCTGTGAATAGTGTTTTCCTGTGGATTATGTGATGTTATTATGTGTTCCTTTTAATGGAAGTTTTCAAAAGAAGCCACGGAAGGCAGGTGGTGGATGAAATTTTGAGGGCAGCCGACAGATATTTGTGGGTCATGGCCTCGAGCTTCACGACGGCGGCAGAGGAACTCTTTTTGAGTCAATGGCTGCGGTCTCCGACCAGTAAGGTCACTGCCATAGAGGAAAGCAACGGCAAACTACCTCTTTAAAAGTGCCTAGTATATCATGATTCGCTTAAAGACTGATCATCGCAAGACAAGGACAGAGACGTTAAAATTAGCAACTTGGAACGTTAGGACGTTAAACGACGATGAAAAATTAGAGAACATAAAACAAGAAATTGAAAGGGAAAAAATTAATATTTTAGGTATGTGCGAAACGAGATGGACAGGAGCAGGCATCAAGATAGAAGAAGATTTCAAGATTATTTATTCTGGAGGTGAAGATCGTCATAGGGGAGTGGCAATTATTTTGGACCGGAAAACATCAAAATCTATTCAAGGATATTGGGCCGTGTCGGACAGAGTTCTACTAGTTAAAATAAGTGGCAGACCTTTTAGCATAAATATTATTCAAGTATATGCCCCAACAGGAGAATCCAGTGAAGATAGTGTAGAAGAATTGTATAATGGCATAGAGTCTGCCTTAAAGAAATGTAAAAATTCAGAAATAAACATCATAATAGGGGACTTCAATGCAAAAGTAGGAAATCAAGGGGATAGATACACAGTAGGAAACTATGGTTTAGGAGAGAGAAATGAAAGAGGATACAGACTCGTGGAGTGGGCAAAAGAACAGGAAATGATTGTAGGAAACACTTGGTTCAAGCAACACCCTAGAAGATTATGGACCTGGAGGAGTCCTGATAGCAGGATTAGAAACCAGATTGACTACATTCTGATTTGCAGAAGATTTAGAAACGCATTAACAATAGCAAAAACAGTTCCCAGTGCTGATTGTTATAGTATCAACAGATTACTCACAGGAACATTGAGGATAAAGTTGAAGAAAGTCAAGTATATAACAGTAAACACTAAATATGATTTGTGTACATTGAGTAATGACAAGGAAATACAAAACAAATTCAACATAGAAGTACAGAACAGATTTGAAATTTTGTCTGATCTAGAGATCCTATTCCAGGATGTGGATGATCAATGGGAAACGTTGAAGAATTCAATCAATGTGGCTGCAGAAGCAACTATTCCAAAATTAAAGAAGGTGGGTCGTAAGAAATGGATGACTGAAGAAATTTTACACCTCATGGAAACAAGAAGACTCAACAAAAATAATTCTGTCAAATATGAAGAAATTCACAGACAAGTCAGAATATTATGTAAGGAGGCAAAATAAGCATGGCTTGAGGAAAAGTGCTTAGAAATTAAAAACCAACACAACAGTCAAAATACCAAATTAGTGCACAAAAGAATTCAGGAACTTACTAATAAAAGAACAAGTACATCAACAGGGTGTCTAAAAACTGAAGATGGCAAAATCATAATAGAAAAAGACCAGATTCTACATGTATGGACAGATTATGTGAAACACCTTTATGATGATAACAGAGACGAACAGTATGATATTAGATTTAATAATGAGGGACCGCCAATTTTGGAGATGGAGGTTCGAAATGTTCTTAAGCATATGAAAGCTGGCAAGGCCCCACATCACAACAGAAATGATTAAAGCTTTAGAAGAATTTGGACTAGAGCAAGTCACCAGACTGCTGAACACATTATATGATACTGGAGATATACCTCCTGAATTATGTAACTCTGTATTTATTGCAATCCCAAAGAAATCAGGAACCTTGGAATGTGATCAACATAGAACAATTAGTATAATGAGTCACATCACAAAGATTTTGCTAAGAATTATCATGCAAAGAGTGAGGAAGAAGATACAACCTGAAATAGGGGAAGAACAATGCGGGTTTGTAGAAGGAAAGGGTACAGTAAATGCTGTGTATATGCTGCGAACAGTTATTGAACGTGCTATAGAAGTAAACAAAGATATACATCTTTGCTTTATTGACTATACAAAGGCTTTTGATAGAGTTAGACATGTCAGCATGGTGGATATGCTTGCAGATCTACAAATTGATGGGAAAGACATTAGACTTATAAAAAACATATATTGGAAACAACAAGCTGCAATAAGGATTGATAATGAAGTGGGACAATATCAGCCAATTAAGAGAGGTGTTAGGCAGGGATGTGTGATGTCTCCAGATCTTTTTTCATTATACAGTGATAATATTTTCAGATATGTAGAGGATATAAATGGAATCAGCATTGGAGGACGAAACATCAATAACATTAGATATGCAGATGATACAGTATTAATTGCAGACAATGCGCAGGGCCTGCAACAATTAGTAGATGTGGTTGTTGTACACAGTGAGCAACTGGGGTTAGAATTAAATTGTAAAAAGACTCAGGTTATTGTCGTCACTAGGAAGAAAGAAGTGTCACAATGTAATATACAAGTAAATGGACATATTCTTCAACAAGTGAATTGGTACAATTATCTTGGAACAGTCATAACATCTGATGGGAGATGCCTTGAAGAGATTAGAACAAGAATCGCCATGGCAAAAGTAGCCTTTAGCAAGATGAAAAACATTCTGACCAATAAAAAGATGTCAATTGAAACGAGAAAAAGAGTGTTGAGGGGATACATAGAGCCTGTTCTTTTGTATGGATGTGAAACTTGGACAATGAGCAGTCAAGCTGAAAAGCATCTGATGGCTGCAGAAATGTGGTTTCTGAGGAAAATGCAAAGAATACCATGGACAGACAGAAAAACCAATGACCAAGTACTACAGGAGACAAATGAACATCGTAAACTGATTAGAGAAATTAGACGTAGACAGTCAACATTTTTTGGACATGTTATGAGAAGAAATGGATTGGAGAACTTAGTGACAACTGGCAAGATCGAAGGGAACAGACCAAGAGGAAGACCGAGAGGAAATACCTGGATGGCTTGACCACATGGCATGGACGAGACAGGAACACTGAGCTGATCCACGACACTGGTGATCGAGTTAAATGGCGAGTCATGACCGCCCACGCTTTCCGGCATGGCACATGATTGATTGATTGATCTCCGCCTGTAAAACAGGAGTCCGTGGTTCGATTCCCGACCGGCGGGAATTTATTTTTTTTTTTTTTTTTTTTTTTTTTTTTTTTTTTTTTTTTTTGGTTTCATAAATTAATTAAGTGAAAGCGACAAGATAACTATGTAGAAAGACAGTTATTCGGCATTGTTGACAAAATTAGCTAACTTTTGTTTGCTTTTATTTTTGTAATCTTTTTTTCTTTTTTTATTTCTTTTTTTTTTTATATTGTTAGAAGTTTTTACTCAATGAAGAGATCCTTTGTATCGTTTTGTTTACGTTACTTTTTTTTCTTCTATTAGAATTTGTGAGTGTTGATAGTTGCGAATTTCATTTGTTTAGATAACTAAAACTAGAGTAGAATCCAGCTGTCACAAAGGTTATATCTTTTAAACATTATCGGTTAGCATTTACAGTGGAAACTAACCTTGAAAACACTGACGTTTTTCATTATTTCAAATAATAGCTGTTAGTTTTCCATTCTTTTCTGTGTATTAGAATTAAAGTAGAAAGCACGTCTATTATTTAACTGTAGAATTTCTCATTTGCATTTCCAGCAGAAAAACATTAGGCAGTTTGTCATTCTTATTAAATTTGTCATGGCAAGAATTATCAGTGAGCTGACACAAAACACAACTGCTATACGTCAGCTATTAGCAATTTAGCACCACATATCAATATCAACCATCCACGACTGTGATCCATCCTCACACGGTCATCACCCATCCAAACATGGATGTCACCCATCCAAACATGGATGTCATCCATCCAAACATGGATGCCACCCATCCAAACATGAATGTCATCCATCCAAGCATGGATGCCAGCCATCCAAACATGGATGCCACCCATCCAAACATGGATGCCACCCATCCAAACATGGATGCCACCCATCCCAAACATGGATGTCACCCATCCGAACATGGATGTCACCCACCCAAACATGGATGTCACCCACCAAACATGGATGTCACCCATCCAAACATGGATGTCACCCATCCGAACATGGATGCCACCCATCCAAACAT
Source organism: Cepaea hortensis (assembly GCA_963921405.1). Lineage (NCBI taxonomy): Eukaryota > Metazoa > Mollusca > Gastropoda > Stylommatophora > Helicidae > Cepaea > Cepaea hortensis. The sequence continues at coordinate 57,613 of CAWUFQ010000396.1, forward strand.
GGATGTCACCCATCCAAACATGGATGTCACCCATCCGAACATGGATGCCACCCATACGTTTACTTCACTCACGTATCTGTTGCAAAGTGCACTGCCACTCCTATACATTTATTGATAGATTGCAGTTTTGCTTTTTTTGCGCATGCAAAACAGTTCATTGAAGTACCACCACAAATTGGGCACGCAGGCCCGTCTTACATTCGGCCCTTCCAATCACTCATCTTTTGTTCAATAATAGTGCAAAGGAAAAAACATTGTCAATGAATTTTGTAACCATAAACAATGCATATTACCATGTTATGAGACACATCCACCACCCACCCACACATCCCCCATTCACCATAACTCCCCAACCCAACTACACACACAACCCCAACCCAACTACACACACAACTCAGATACACATACATGCCTCCACCCATCCACCACATCCTCACACCTACATATCTCCCCACCCACACACATCCACCCACCTACACACATCTCCCCACCCACTCACAAATCCTCCACCCGTCCCATTACCCAACCAAACATCCCTTAACCACACATCCCTTTACCACACACCTTTACCCATATATTACCACCCACCCACACATCCTCCACCATCCTCACCCATACACCCATCCCCTCACACATCCCTCCTTACATGTACTTATCCTAAACCACTAACACCCACACATCCCTCACCCACTCATCAACACATACATCTCCCATCTACCCACCCACACTCACACACCCCAACCACCCATCTAAAGACACATCCCCCACCCTCACACACATCCTTCAACCATCCCCACACCCACCCACACACATCCTTTATCCACACTCATTTCCCCTCCCAAACAACACGACACCCACACACATCCCCAAGACACATCCCTCACCCATATGTCCCCACACATCTCCTACCCACCGACGCATACCCCACCTACAATCTCCCTCACTACCCACACAAAGCCATCAACGTCATCGCACCATTAGCTATAAGTGTGTTGTTTAAGCTATTTGTAAATTCAATTATTATACTTTATTATTGTTATTACACATATTTTTCTATATTTTTCTTTGTTTGCTTTTGCTGTTCATGTAATTAAAAGTAATGTGTTATTTGATAGTGATAATAAAGGATTTGAAAATCAGACTTTAAAAATGTGTTGTTTTCTTTTCTGCTTCACATATATTTTTGTTTGCACTTCTCTCTGCACATACATTCTTTCTACCAATCACGTAGATTATTTCTCATCAACATGATGTGTCATGACGAGAGAGAGAGAGAGAGAGAGAGAGAGAGAGAGAGAGAGAGAGAGAGAGAGAGAGAGAGAGAGAGAGAGATGAGAGAGAGAGAGAGAGAGAGATGGATAACTTTCTAACAGGCAGACATGCAAGGGCATGTCTTAAGTGTGTGTGTGTGTGAGAGAGAGAGAGAGAGAGAGAGAGAGAGAGAGAGAGAGAGAGAGAGAGAGAGAGACTTTTATAGGTATAACTTTATGACAGGCAGACAGATGACGGTGTGTTCTTAGTGAGGGAGAGAGAGAGGCATAACTTTCTGATTGGCAGACAGGCGAGGGTGTGTTCTTAAGTGAGAAAGGAAGGGGGAGGAAGAGAGATAGAGGAGAGAGAGAAAGAGAAAGAAAGAAAGAAAGAAGTTATTGGGTTAATGTTATGGCAGGAAGACAAATGAGGACTTTCAAATGCAAGCGAGCGAACGATCGTGTGAGAGAGAGGAGAAAGGTATAGAAACAAAAAGAGAGAGAAAGAGGTGGAAAGAAAAATAAAGGTTGTTGTCATGAGTTTATGCAAGAAGACAGATGACGACATATTCTTATGTGCGACGAAGTTTGAGCGTGAGATAAAAGAAAGAAGATAAAGTAAGGTAGAGAGAAGGGGAGATGTAGACTATTGTAGAGATAACTTTATGACAGGAATGTCGGTACCGACATGTTCTCAAGTGCGAGATAGCTGGATAAAGATAACAGAGATGGAGAGAGAGAAAGAAAGACAGATATAAAACCATTTAGGAAAGCAAGTCAGGACATGTTCGTAAGTGCGAGAGAGTATGTGAGAGGAAAGAGAGAGAGAGAGAGAGAGAGAGTGAGAGAGAGAGAAGAGAGAGAGAGAGAGAGAGAGAGAGAGAGAGAGAGAGAGAGAGAGAGAGAGAGAGAGAGAGAGGATGTGTGTGATCGAGCGGGAGAGGGGGTGGGGGGTCATAGAAATAATCCAGGAAGATAGTGAGCGAGAATTCTTCCGTTTGAGAGAAAGTGGAAGCTAGACAAGTAATAACGTCGGTCGGGGAAGTATTATTATTATTATTATTATTATTATTATTATTATTATTCTGAGTGAAAGTCAGGCAAGGATGACTAGACAGTTAATTATAGAAGTAATATAGTACAAATTATCCCCTTCAACCCCACCTCCGCCCCTCCCCCCTTACGTTTGCTGGCTGTGAACTTGAGCGTAGTCAAAATGCGTGCTATTACTGCTAGTAGTTGCTACTGCTAGTTAGTGCACTAGACTGAATTTTGCGCGTGGATTAGCTTTCCCTATTACCAGTGTCCCTCGCCATCAGGCGTATCCACTCCGACATCTGAGGCACTTGTAATTTAGTCCCCATCAACATTTTAGTCCATCTGTCCGGTGTAGGGGTTGAACCTACACACCTGATGTTTAAGAACGCCCGTCGGCTATGCTGGTCTCTGATGGTTATATTATCATATAATAAACCCCATCCCACGTGACCCTGTCGTCTTCCCCTCTTCCCTATATCCCTCAATGGAATATCGGCCATAAACCAACTCATGCCCCGGCGTTCTATATTGTACAAACTTGTTGGATTGAAAATGAGATTGAGAGCAGCCGACTTCTAGTTGTTGGTTATAAGTTAGGAGGAGAGTCTCTTTACAGGGACAATACCTACGGTCACTGACCTATATTCTAATTGCCAAGGAGGAAAGCACTGGCAAACTATATTCTTTACTGATACCTGTTACATTATGATTGGACAGTTCACATACTGCAGTCAGGAAACAAGTATTAAGTGTGGTTAAAACATAAAATTCTGATAGTCGTTAGTTGTTAGTCGCGGCTCCAACTTCACGGCAAAGAGTTGCCCCATAATGCTCTATTCCTGTAACATGCGAAACATGGACAATAAGCAGGCAAGCTGACAAACAGCTAATGGTGATAGGAATTTGGTTACTGGGGGATAGTGCATAAAATAGCATGGACGTACAGAAAAACAAACGAGAAAGACACAAGAACCAAATGAAAACCATAAATTTATTAGAGAAGTTTGACGTCAACATCTCAAATTGTGGCACTTTATGGCGAGAAATAAACTTGAAAGCTTGTGACAACTAGCAAACTTGATGATAAAAGAGCACGGGGAAGATAAAGAGAGGAATACCCGGATGATTTGGTCGCCTATCATAATCGGGACATTGGAGAACATTAGGCGTGGAGAGGAGTGGGTCAGAGTGCCAGTGGAGCAGTCAGACTTGTGCAGAGTTATAATCACATTAAGCCGGGAATGCAGGGAGTGGCCAGCAGGGGCCACGGAAGTGGAAATCCAGCAACTGATTCAAGACAATGCTCGCGTAACCCATAAACTAAATAATAATTTAGTACACTCCGGCTCATAACACCACTTTGTATAAAACATCATTCATGTTCCTATCATCTAGTTTTTAGCGCTAAGCACGACTCAACCAATATCCATACATTACGCATATTACAGCATCTGTGTGTGTGTGTGTGTAATTTAAGCATACTTCCACTTTGTATTTCATGTCACTTCTGGTAACACATATGATCTTGTGTAATGACATTATTGTAATACAATGATGATGATGATAATAAATATTACATCCATGAGAATGGAAGAAATCTTCTCACTTGCAGCATTTAATGAAGAAGAATGCACTTGAAGGCTATGCAAGAATAATACCATAATGTACTTACCTAGTTTATAAGCAAATACTCATTGAAATGGGAACTGATTTTTAAAAGCCCTTAATGTATGAGACCCTTTTTCTGAAATAGGAAAAGATGAAATAGAGAACAAACCTAGGGACAGAAAAGAATGGTCAACATAACTGTCAAATTCCCAATCACTCAAGGTATTACTAAACTATAGACCTGAGGACAGGCATAGGTGAAGATGAAACTGCACATCTGCTAGTTAAGACCTTGAACCCCTGATAGTGGAAGATTGGAGTGAGAGCAAACAACTATGTTGGTGATAACTAAATGAGAACACCATGACTATCTTTCATCTATGTTTATGTTTTCTAAGAACGAGATTCATTCTATTGTTTTCACTTGGTGGTCTTAGGCTTTTACGTTTCATTTCTAATGTCATATTTATGACATAATTAGAATTATGTGATGCTAAAATTGCAGGTAGTGGTCATTATCCAGACCTGACTTTGTGAATGCAGCACTTTATGAAAGTAGTTGTAGCAGCTTGACTGAATGCAGTAGCCACTTAACTGAGTGAGGGAGCTGAGATAGTGAGGCCAAATACTATTCCACAGCAACTTCCTGCCAATTTTCACCACCTTTCCAGGACAGGTATCACATATCTTTGTATCCAGGTATAGGTGAAGAACACCAGTGAGCCAAATTTATAAATCACCGGGAAAAACAATAAAGAACTCAATATTCTACAATGACTGTTACCGAGATCCAATAACTGGATGGTAAATCAACCAGGGTGTACCCAGTTCTTTCCACAGATTAGAATTAGGCCAGCAGAAGAGGCCCAATAATCATAAGTTAAACGGGTTGCAACACTGAGGACAATGTATGATACAGTGGCACAGTCAGGAGATAGATACTTAATTAAGAGACTAATATACTCAGAAAATTTGTAATTGAACTGTATTGT
>CAWUFQ010000396.1:67500-90000 GCA_963921405.1 Cepaea hortensis
GTAGATCTGGATAAAAATTTCCTCTGTCACGGATTATTCAAACATATCAGTGATTTCAATTTTGTGGAAGTGTTTTCAATTGTTTTCACCCCGTGTAAATCTGTATTATAGATTTCCTCTGTCAAGGATTATATAAGATGGAAAACCAAATTGTAAAACGTGTCAAAGTCAACACGAGTGAAGGTTTCGAGGGAGGAGCGTTCCACCAAGCAAACACACTTGTGTTTTCAATATGAGGATCTCATGTATTCCGGTTCAACTACTCGCTGATGGCGAGCGTCTTGAGGGGGTCTTGCGAGATCGGTAGGGAAGGGATACAATCCATCTACCGTTTTGAGGACCCTAAAAGATAGTACACTACGCTGACACCGGAAGCAAAGGCGGCTCATTATGAACGGCTTCACGGAACGAAGCATAAACTGCAGGATACTAAAGTAACTATAGTAATTGAAAACATGGAGAAGGAAAAGATCAAGGCTATGATTCACTGGATGCCTACAACCGCAAAGGTTGAGACAGTGAAGCAAATAGCCGTGGATATTTCGGAAGATATAAATGCATAAACTTAAAAACAGCACGGACAAGTGGTTACTTCTGTGCAACCCGAAAGAACCTCTGCCACATTACGTGGACATGGAGTTGGACGGGGTAGAAGACAAGCTACACCGTCTCTTCATAACAGTTCCGTGGCGCCGTACGGCGTGTAAAGTCTGTGGGTAGTAATAAATGTCCGGCCAAATTACAAATTAAGAAGGGACCTAGACTGGCACAAAAAGTCACTTCAAACTCCCAGACAGATCAACATAGTCAGGAGGATGAAGACGGTTTCCAGCTGGTCAGTCGGAAAAGGGGACGCTCAACCAAGAGCCTGTCTGACGGTGAGAGCTCGACACCTCCAGTCCGCCAAACACGCCGTTACCTCAACAACCACGACTACCCTACACCGCCTGAAGCGCACAGGTCAAACAAAAAGAAATGTGTAAGTAATTATACTGAACAGATAACGACCAGCGCCATGACCCGAAGAGACAGTGATAATATTAACACACCACCACGACAAAGGAACCTGTCAGATTCTTCTCCACGCCTCGTTATTGACTTAGAGATTTCAAGCCCGGCGAAGGAATCTACTGACTATCTCCAGAAATGATAACATGAATACAGACAGTTTGAAACAAGAAACATAATTATGCTCAACCGTTTCTTATATTACAACAAAAATGGCAGCGGAAATTACAATAATGAGTATTAACATTCGAGGTATAAGATCCAAAATTAATCATCTTATACCACTCATACACAAATATAAACCTGATTTTATACTCATACAGGAAACTAACGTTAACACCGACGAACATGCATCACATATCACAACATGCTTAGGTCTAAGACACTCATGTTTTAGTCTTAGTACTCACAGGATGTAACACCAGGAGTTTCTACTCAAGATCTGTGCGGGTGCTACGGAGTTCGTTCATCGAGCGAAGCCATCCTTGAGTTTTCTCAGTCTGTGTTTACGTTTTTTCAACATGGCGGAACAACGTGTGTTCTTCGTGCGGTCAGCAGTCAACATACCGAAGCGGCGTGGTAGCCGCGCAGGGGAAAAGAAGCAAGGTAAGCGTGGAGGTTTGAGGCGTTTTAGACTCAAGTGTCACCGTCTAGGACTCAGGAATATCCGTATTCTATATTGGAACTGTGCCAGTGTAAAACAACGGGGCTCTATTTTAGAAACCCTAGTTTACAGGAACGACATTGTAGCACTCCAGGAGACGAGACTGGGCGATCAGTTACTCCAAATTGCCGGCTTCAAATGTTTCTATAACAGACGACATCTGGGAATGGCGATTCTCGTTCGCGACAGCATGGTGGCGTCAGAGCTAGACATAACCAGTTGGGACAGTGACGATATACAAGTACAGGCGTTGAGAGTTCATTCCAGTATACCATTCGTGTTGGTTAATGTTTATGCTCGCAATGCCAGTGTGGACGCCCAGAAGTGGCAGTGCTTAAGTGGCATATTAGGCCACGAGAGAAATGTTATTTTCTGTGGTGACTTCAACGCTAAAGGCAGGTCATGGGGAAACACTTCCTCCAATACACAGGGGGAGGAACTCGAGACTGCACTGGAAACCATCGACCTGGTTTGTATCAACAGTGGCTGTGTCACCAGGACAGCAAGCCGTCCGGGCGATGAGGACAGTGCTCTTGATCTGGCGCTAGTTTCACCTTCACTCACTACAGTGTGTAGATGGGGTGTCCTAGGCCACCATGGCAGCGACCATCACCCTTGCATCATACTGGTGGAGAAAGGCAGAACCAGGCAGCACAAGCTAAAGGTAAAGACGTTCCAGTATGACAGTACAGGGCAAGATGTGGTGAGTAAAATAAGACGTGACAAGCGCAGAACGTTTCCGGGTAGGAAAAAAAGCTGGTAGCAGCCACCGTGGTGGAGTTTCGAGGTGGAGCAGGCTTGGGTGGATAAGCGTAGTGCTGTAAGGAGATGGCAAAATGCCAAGAAGAACAGAGCTGGTCATCCTAGTCCCTGCTTGCACTTAGAAAGAGAGATGCACACAAAAGTAAGCTATTTCAAAAAACTGGTCAAGGTTGTTAAAAGCGAAAAATGGGCAGAGGTGTGTCAAAGAGTAAGCACAGACAAGTCACTGAAATAGTTCTGGCGACTACATAAAAGCATGAGTGGTGTAGTCAAGAATAAGAGCATTTCTGACTTCCAAGGTGCTGACCTCATCTGGCAGAGGACTGACGAGGACAAGATCAAAGCCCTCTTTGAACGCTACCTTGAGCAGAGCAACCAGACAGACATGGGAGGCCGAAATCTGGCCAAGGAGGTCACCTCAGACAGATGCAAGGCCCAGAACACTTCGGATGAAGACACGGTGACAGTGAAAGAAATCAAGGCTGTGCTTCGACGATCAAAAAACAGTGCTCCAGGTCCTGATGGCATAAGATACGACGACATAAATAGGTGTACCGACAATGAGCTAGAGAAACTAGCAGACATGTACAACAACAGTATAGGAAGTGCTAGCATCAAGGAGGAATGGTTACATAGCTATCTGATTCCCTTGCCGAAGCCTGACAAAGACCACAAAAAAATTCAGGGATATCGAATTATAACCATGCAGAATACAATAGGCAAGCTGCTGGAGAAGGTAATTGCCAGGAAAATATCAAGCCAACTAGAGAGGCAAGGTGTTTTCCCACCTACCCTGGGTGGGTACCGTCCAAAAAGAGAAACCTGGACCAATGCAGCAGTCTTTGCCCAGGATGTCTATGAAGGTTTCCACTCAGGCACTGAAACCGTTGCTGCAGTGATTGATCTTGAGGACGCATACAACAGAGTACCACTGGATTTTTTAATGTTTCAGCTTCTCGAACTAAACGTAAGTCCATTCCTCCTTAGTTGGATCGCTGCAGTCCTCTTCCAACGGAAAGTAGTTTTTAGATGTGGCAGTTGGACTTCGGAACCAACAACAATATATCCTGGCCTACCACAGGGATCACCATTATCTCCGGTACTGTTCAACGCCTACACAGTGAGAATCATCAGTGAGCAGATCACTGGACCTGGCAGGACATTGTCATATGCCGATGATGTTTTAGTGTATCGTCAGGGTAAGGATAGAGAGGAGGTTGCTGTGGAACTACAAACGGAACTCAATCGCATAAGTACTTGGTGTGATGAAGCTGGGGCAATGGTCAACCCAACAAAGGCAACAGTGACTTGGTTCTCGTTGAATAATCATATTGTCAACACTCCAACACCAACTGTAATGCTGTGTTCAGAGACGGTGGAAAGAACGCAGGCAATGAATTACCTGGGGATACGGTTTGATCGAAGCCTTGCTTATAATGTGCACATAGACCAGGTGATAACAAAGGTTAAGCGGGGTTTGGCAGCGATGCGGGTGATGGCGGCAATAAACTGTGAGCAGCGCCATCTATGTCTTCTGTACGAGGGGCTGGTCATGTCTGTTTTGGAGTATGCAATGGCAATCCTGACTCTCAGCCATAAGCAGATAGAAAGGATGGAAAGGATACAGAATGAAGCTATGCGCATTATTCTTGGATGTACAAGAGATACAGCATGCAGGGCGATGCGCTACCTTCTTGATTTTCCAACCATTGAAGAGAGAATACAAGGTTGCAGGGCACGCGCCTACCTCAGAATTAATGCAAACACACAACATCCACTGCATAGTGAAATTAGAAAGGTGAAGGGCAACAGGTTAAAAAGAGGACGGTCGTGGATGGGTCAAGCCGAAGATATTCTTCAACAGGTGTGTTCACTTGAGGACTTAGAACCTGGCGAGGAGTGGGTGCAAGTGCCAACAGACTTCTGCACATCCTTTTCAGTTTGCATCCAACTAGATAGAAAATGCAGACAAGAAAATCCGGCTGCTGTTGAGGCTGATGTACAAGCGTTGATTTTAGAGAATTCGCTAGACGGTGACGCGGTCATCTACACAGATGGGTCGGTCGTCCGACATTTGAGAAGCTCATGGGCCTTTACAGCTCGGGCCGGAGGGAGAATTGTGAAGGAGGACTCTGGTGCTTTCACTGAAACCACAAGTAGCCTGACCATGGAAGTCATGGCAGTAAGTAAAGCAATAACATGGCTCGAGACACAGACATTCACTAGGGCTTGTTTCCTTAGCGACTCAATGAACATGATCAAGAGGATAGAGGGGGGGTCGATCCGAAGAGAATGGTTGCTGCCTCTGGAGCGGTCTCGGCTGGCAAAGATTAGTTTCATCTTCGTGCCAGGACATGCGGGAGTACAAGGAAATGAGCGGGCTGACAAGCTCGCAGGTGAGGCCACTGTGGAGGGCGGACGCGCCATGGACCAGGCCGACATTCTGAATGCTCTACGAGAAGTAAGACTTTTGCGAGAACCAAGTGATGACTGTGAATCTACAACAATGGCCAGACTGCGAGAGCAGCAAATTAAAAGAGGGGTGGCCAAACAAGAACACTACGCAGGAAGCCAAAGAAGATTGATAAACCAACACAGAACTGGCGTCGTTAGCCGCTACATGCTGTGGGATTTGCTGAGGAGGGGATCCGAGCACTTATGGACTGAATGGTTCGATGTGCAATGAGGATGATTTGTCGACTAACTAACTAACTAACTAACTCAACATATCGGATTGGGTACAGAAATAATACAGACATCGGGCAGGTGGCAGATTATAGAGAAGGACAGGGACTGTCAGGGTAGGATAGCTATAGTACAGGTGAGAAATAACATAAATACATACACAATTGTCAACATACACGCACCGCCTGACTACAGAAATCAGCCGCTCTTCTACCAAACACTGGGGAAAAAAATTCACCACTCATCATAGCATTACAGGAAGAATTAGATCTCCACAGACATCATCGATTTCAGGGGGCTTTACTGCGAGCAAAGTTACAAACTATAACACAAGAGATACCGAGTAAACAATACCTAGCTTTATAACAAAACATACAGCGCAGCAGGCAGATAGGCCAGATAATTGACAGGGAAGGAAATATACAAGTCGAGCCACAACCCATAGCCTTAGCCTTTGAAGATTATTACAAGAACCTTTACACAGAGGAAAACACACAGGCGCACGTGCAAGAAAACTTTATGAAATTGACAAAAGAACTCACAGAGGAACATAAACTAACACTAGATACTGAATTAACACTAACAGATATAACACAAGCGGTTCACGTAATGCAGAAGGGCAAATCGCCTGGCCCTGACGTTATTACCGCTGAATTCTATCAGTTTTTCTTTCCTCTTCTAGGTCCTCTTTGACTAGCAGTATTCTCTTAATCTTTCCACAAGCATGAACTCCCATCCAGTTTCAACACGTATTACATCACTCTTATCTCCTCCGATGTGTCTCCACCTTGCCGTGGTGGGGGAGCTTGCGTGTCCCATCGACCCCATGTGCTTGCCGATGGATGAAAACTACATATCGGACAGCTTATGGGATAGGGGCCAAACTAAGAGAGACACAACCTGCTGCTCTGCAGGTAGACTGAGGATAGCAGTCAAAAATTTAAATCAGACGCACGAAAGCAGAAGTTCTTGGTCCGGACAATACTCTAAGGCTCTCTGTCGAGGGTTCAGGCTGAACGCCTCTAAGCCACAAACCCTCGGATGTGAGAGCCGGGCAGATACCCACCTACCGAAAAATAGAGGTGAGATACTGAGCACGCTACATGCCCAGTTCTGATACTTGTTCGAAGGCTCTCAGCTGGGGGATATGAGGGATTCCCGGATGAGAGGGCCTGTCCGTTTCTCGTTCACTGCTGCATGGAGGTAAGGTGCTGAGCCGGCAGCACATGTAGCCTACCTCGTGAGCGAGTGCTAAAGGGTAGAAAAGTCTCTCAGTCGAATGAAATGGTTACGAAACCTGTCTGTATCACTCATAGAGAGTGTAGACAAAAGTGGAAAAACGTCCCAATAACACGAAATTGAACGCACGGCTAGCGAATCCATTGCGTGGTCCGAAGTCAAAAGCAAAAGCTTACCGAGTGGATATCGCCCGCAGTCTGACCGTTCATGGTGTTTGCTTGAGCGACTAGCGGCAAGCGAGATGCCCAACACATGGAAGAGAGGAAATAAAGCAGCCATGAGCAGGACGTGGCAACTCTTCGGGTGAGCCCAGTCCCAGGAAGGTGGTGCTAAGATGCGGGAGTTGGTCTTCTGAGCCGATAACGATATGTCCAGGATTGCCGCAGGGTTCACCACTGTCACCAGTACTATTCAACGTGTATACCGTGCCGATCACTGAACAACAGTTGGATGGGAGGGGTAGGACTCTATCATTCGTTGACGACATCCTCGTGTATCGACAGGGTCGAGATAGACAGGCGGTTGCCAACTATATGCAGGGCGAACTAGATCGAATTTCCTCATGGTGTGCTGATGCCGATGCCCTTGTCAACCCTGCAAAGGCAACGGTTACATGGTTCTCACTAAACAACCATATTGTGAAAACAGACCTGCCGGCAGTAAGAATGGATGGGAGCATTCTGAGTAGAACCCAGTCAATGACATATCTTGGCGTGAGGCTTGATCGTAGCCTGTCCTTCAGAGATCATGTCGATTATGTCATAACGAAGGCTCGAAAAGGTTTGGCAGCAATGAGAGTCATGGCGAGTGCCAATATCGAGCAAAGACTGCTATTACTTCTGTTCCAAGGACTTGTGCTTTCACGCATCGAGTATGCCCTGGCCATCCTCACTGTCAGCCCTACACAGATTGGAAGACTTGAAAAGGTACAAAACGAAGCCATGCGCATCATTTTGGGCTGCACGAGAGACACCAGCTGTGTAGCAATGAGATACCTCCTTGACTTCCCGACAATGGAACACAGGATCAAGATCTGGAGAGCTCGTGCATACTTAAAAATAAGTGCAGATGAGCAGCACCCTCTGCATGACGCTGTATTCAGAGAAAAGGGTGACAGGCTAAAGAGGGGCAAATCATGGATGGGTCGGGCGGAAGATGTCGTCGGACAGGTCTGCAGTCTTACCAGTATCAACCCCGGCAAGGAATGGGTGCCGGTGCCTCCAGCTTTTAAGTGTACCTTCTCCTGCATTATCACACTCGACAGACGGTGCAGAGAGCAGAACCCTGCCGCTGTCAATGCAGAGGTTAACGCGCTCATCTATGATCACTCAGATAGCCCCGAAGTGCTCATCTATACAGATGGATCTGTTGTAAAGCAGCAGAGAAGTGCGTGGGCATTTACAGCCCGCTCAGCGGGCCGAACCGTTCAAGAATCCAGTGGTGCCCACTCCATGACCACGAGCAGCATGACGATGGAGGTGATGGCAGTTACACAGGCTTTCATATGGCTGGAATCACAGCATTATACCAACGTGTGTGTACTAAGTGATTCAATGAGCATGATTCAGAAGGTCGAAGCTGGATCTGTACGTAGACAGTGGACTGAGTCGCTGCGGAAGTCTGTTGTCCGCAAAGTCACCTTCATCTTCGTCCCGGGACATGCGGGAGTCGAGGGAAATGAACGAGCTGATAAATTGGCTGGCTCTGCAACCCCTGTAGATGGCCAGCCCATGGATCGTGCCGATGTTATTAACGCCCTTAAAGATATGGCGAGAACAGAGGATTTTGACGCCAGTGATTCCACATCGCTTTCCAGGATGAAAGACCTGGGAGTAAGAATCGGCACAGCCAGACGCGAGAGGTACATCGGGAAAACAAAGCGCCTCGTCAACCAACACAGAACTGGCACTATTAGCCACCGGACGCTGATGCATATGCTGGGGGGAGGATCTGAGCACCTATGGACATGTCCGGAGTGCAACGAAGATACCCCAACTGATAACTAACTAACTAACTACGAGCCCAGTCCCAGAGCAATATGTGCCGGCTCTGCAATTATGGAAGACTCCTTGGATAGTGACTGAATGCCCATGGTCTGCCCCTGCCTTCCCTTGAGGGTTGACTATGATGTCGTGAACGTCCTATCTTTACCAGCTGAGATGTGGGCGACATCACAACAATAAGGCTAACGTGCCTCGAAACCCGAGGAAGGCTAACCTCATTTAAAAATGCCCGCCGAAGCCGGAAGTGCCGTCCTACGGGTGGCAAAATAAAATTTGCACTATGCATTTACGTCCGACTGAAATGTCTCGTCCGAATGTTTCTCGTGCTAGGAACAGCTCTGACTACCTAGTTTCCTAATGCCGCTCTTGTTCGGAACAGCTCTGACTAGGTAGTTTTCCGAATGTCCGTCGCGCCTGGAACAGCTCTGACAGGCAGCACAAAGACAAGCACATGTCCGAACCGAACACTCGCTGAGTGAATACCGTCTGCAGACCGGTCTGGTTTTGCGGGAACGGCATGTGATGAACGAAATGCCCAATATATTGAAGTGAGGATTTAAAGCAGCCATGAGCAGGACGTGATGATTCCCTCGGTGAGCCCAGCACCAGGACGCTATATGTCGGCCCTGCAACTATGGAAGCCACCTTGGATGGCGAAAAATGCTATGGACTGTCCCTGTCTTCACTTGAGGGATGACCGAAGTCTTCGACTGTTCCAACTTGACCAGCTGGGATGTGGACGGTACCACAAAAGTGAGAGTCTCCCAGGAATGCTAACCTGGTCAAAAATGCACGCAAAAACCGGATGTGTTGACCTAAGGGTTTCCACGCAAGGGTGCCTAACGCACACCGCAATCATATTTGAAAAAAAAAAACACTCCGGATGAACGCAAAGAAGAAGAAGAAGAAGACATCACTCTTATTCCGAAGGAGAACACCGACAAGGCACTTTTAAAGAATTACAGACCGATCTCGCTTTTAAATGTAGACTATAAGATTTTAACAAAGGCTTTGACGAATAAATTGAAACCAGTAATGGCATCTCTCATTCATGAAGACCAGCAATGTAGTGTACAACACCAGAATATCCAGCAACACACACACTTCATAAGTCACACATCATCAACTACACACATCTGAAAAACTGTCAGTCCTCAATTACCTCTTTAGATCAAGAAAAGGCATTCGACAGAATATCTCACTCATAACTCCACAAAACTGTCACACACTGCAACGTGGGAAATTATTTTCGGACATGGGTCACTATTTTAAATTTGAAACCGGAAAGTCGGATTCTATTAAACCATAATCAAACCAATTCTTTCAGGTTGACTAGTCAGTGAGACAGGGATGTCCCCTGTCCCCATTAATGTACGTTGTCGCTCTAGAGCGACTTCTAGAAAAGATACGAAAGGGCGACAATGTCAGGGGTACGTTCATACCAGGGAAGGGTGAACAAAAGTTGCGTGCTTATGCGGACGTATCGTCATTTACTTTCCGACAACTGAAAAATCTGTAGGGATCATTTTGGAAACATTCTAGTTTTTTGGCAAAGGGTGTGGGGCAAAATTAAATGTCCAAAAATCTACTATAATGGGTTTGGGCAAATGGAAAAATAAGGCGGATTTTCCATTTGACTTAACATCAAACAATCTTATAAAAGTGTACGGAATAGTCTTCCCATGTCAACCAAATCAGACACACAAAGACACATGGCAAAATCCAGAGAAGAAAATAACAGATATGTTACAGAGGTACAAATACAAAACAGCTACCATATTTGTTAGAAGTCCATTGGCACCTTGCCGTCTTGACAGACGATAGTTTATGCTTTAAAAAGGCATAATAACTTTTACCTATGGCGGTAGCGAATGTGACTGATAAGGCCAATTTGTGCTGTAAATGTCCGTTCACAGTGGGTGCATGTGAACACGTGGTCATTTCCACCATCATGCACCATCTTACGTCTCACACGCTCGGTGTGTGATTGTCTGCAATAATTTTCTCCTTTGTCTTTATTCCATTTCTGATGTTTGCCCTCCATGCAACACGTTCAGCGGCTACGTGCTTCCAATGTGCATTATCAATGCCTGTATCAATCATGTCCCGCTTACACACATCTTTGTATCGTAGTAGAGGCCGATCCTGAGATCTCTTACCCATCTGTAATTCACCAAAAAAGATGTCCTTTGGTATTCTACCATCATCCATCTTCCTAAGGTGTCTATCCATCTAAGTCTACGAAGACTGAGCATGGAATAAACCGTCACACAACCTGATCTTTCCAATACTTCAGTATTTGTGATTTTGTCTTGCCACTTAATACCAAGTATTCTTCGCAGACACCGCATATGAAAGCTGTTTAAACGTTTCTCTTGGCGTGAGTAAGTTGTCCAGGTTTCACTGTCGTAAAGAAGAGTACTAAGGACACAGGCTTGATAGGCAAGGACTTTTGTTTTGGCAGTAAGCTCCTGTTCTCCCAGACTCTTTTTCTTAACCTGTTCATTGTTGTTGCTGCCTTACCAATCCGGGTGTTGATTTCTTGATCTAGGGATAATTTGCTATTTACCACTGATCCTAGATATGTAAAATGGTCTGCCATCTCTAGTTCGGCGTCGTCAATAAAGATTGATGGTACCTCATGTACACCTTGTGACATTCTTCTTCTTCTTCTTTCGTTCGCTTGAAATATGTCTATAACTGCAATGCTGTCTCTTGTATGAATTGAACTGTCTTTTTCAGTTCACACAGCGGTCCATAGAGTTTATCTTCCACTGTCGTCTCTCTAGGCCAGAAGGTTTGCCTCAATCAATCAATCATGTGCCATGCCGGAAAGCGTGGGCGGTCATGATTCGCCATTTCACTCGATCACTAGAGTCGTGGATCAGCTCAGTGTTCCTGTCTCGTCCATGCCATGTGGCCAAGCCATCCAGGTATTTTCCTCTCGGTCTTCCTCTTGGTCTGTTCCCTTCGATCTTGCCAGCTGTCACTAAGTTCTCCAGTCCATTTCTTCTCATAACATGTCCAAAAAATTTTGACTTTCTACGTCTAATTTCTCTAATCAATCTACGATTTTCATTTGTCTCTTGTAGTACTTGGTCATTGGTTTTTCTATCTGTCCATGGTATTCTTTGCATTTTCCTCATAAACCACATTTCTGCAGCCATCAGATGTTTTTCTGCTTGACTGCACATTGTCCAAGTTTCACATCCATACAAAAGAACAGGCTCTATGTATCCCCTCAACACTCTTTTTCTCGTTTCAATTGACATCATTTTATTGGTCAGAATGTTTTTCATCTTGCTAAATTCTACTTTCGCAATGGCGATACTTGTTCTAATCTCTTCAAGGCATCTGCCATCAGATGTTATGACTGTTCCGAGATAATTGAACCGATTCACTTGTTGAAGAATATTCCCATTTACTTGTATATTACATTGTGGTACTTCGTTCTTCCTAGTGACGACCATAACCTGTGTCTTCCTACAATTTAATTCCAACCCCAGCTGCTCACTGTGTACAACCACAGCGTCTACTAATTGTTGCAGATCCTGTGCATTGTCTGCAATCAATACTGTATCATCTGCATATCTAATGTTATTTATGTTTCGTCCTCCAATGCTGATTCCATTTAGGTCTTCTACATTTCTGAAAATATTTTCACTGTATAGGGAAAAAAGATCTGGAGACATCACACATCCCTGCCTAACACCTCTCTTAATAGGTTGGTATTGTCCTACTTCATTATCAATCCTTATGGCAGCTTGTTGTTTCCAATATATGTTTTTTATAAGTCTAATGTCTTTCCTATCAATTTGTAGATCTGCAAGCATATCCACAATGTTGACATGTCTAACTCTATCAAAAGCCTTTGTGTAGTCAATAAAGCAAAGATGTATATCCTTGTTTACTTCTAAAGCACGTTCAATAACTGTTCGCAGCATATACACAGCATTTACTGTACCCTTTCCTTCTACAAAACCACATTGTTCTTCCCCTATTTCAGGTTGTATTTTCTTCCTCATTCTTTGCATGATAATTCGTAACAAGATATATATTCGCCTAGATATGTTATATTTTGGGCAGTCTTGGAGTATGTGCTCTGCTGTCTGCGACGCCAATCCACATGTGCACATGGCTGTTTCACCAATCTTGAATTTTGTATACATGTGGCTGCGTAATTTATTGTGCCCTGTTCTGAGTCGCAGAATAATGACTTGTTCTGGTCTGTCCATAACGTGGTAGTCATCTTAAGCAGGTTTTGGTGGTTTTCTGACTGATTTGATCATTCTTTTTTTTTTGGTGGTATGTAACGGGCACATCAGGCTGTACTTCTTTGGCTCCTTCCTTAGCCAATCGAGAGAAAAAGCAGCGGCTGCAGCAGGATATAACAATATGAAATGGAAACAAATAGGTATTTTAAACTCCTGCGAGAAAAAAGAACTAAACATCAACAAACGTTGCACATACCTTACAAGGAGATCCACGTGTCGCGAAATACAGGTGAAAAATCCGAAATCAGAAGCACTCAATAAATATAAAAATGAATAATAAAATAAGATAAAATACACACGAACGCATACAATACGACACACAGACGTTTCGATTCTCAGAATCTTTGTCAATGACAACACAGCTAACAACGAGATACAGCAAACGAAAGACCACAATACACTAACACACGATCTATAACTTAGCCATGTGAGGCCGAAAAGGTGACTTGGCCAGATGAATTAAAAATGGGTTGCCAAAAAGGATTTGAGTAGCCAAAAATATGTGAACAGTGAGCTATGATAATATAGGAAAGTGAGGACAATTAAGTCTAGATATGGGGGGGGGGGGGCAGCATAGTGATAGATAGTGTGAACAATTGGGGAAGATGCCGCAGTTATACTGTAGCGTCCACAACCGTATTAATTCCGGCTGGGTGGATGCATCCCAGATTGTTGATTAGCTGGCATTCAATTTTAAGTCTGACACAGCTATTGGAGAAGCAGGGTTTTAATGCGGTGACACATGCATCGTCGGTTCCATTATGGTTGGAGGAATTGAAATGGTTGGGGACAGGTTTGTCAGCGCCCTGATTGATGTCCCTGAGGTGTTCCCTGAAACGATCCGCAAGACGTCTGCCCGTTTGGCCAATGTATTTCATGTCACATCGTTTGCAGATGATAACATAAATCAGATTACGGGATGTGCAAGTGAAAGAATCTTTCAAGGTGAAGGTACCTCGGGGAAATGCAATCTCTGGTGTCTGAACAACGTATGGGCATGTCAGACAGTTCCTACGATGGCATTCGAATGTGCCCACGGATGAAGTAACCGTGGGGAGGCGACTATGCACAAGGTGGTCCCTGAGGCTCTGGTTACGGCGGACAATTACCCTGGGGCCATTGGAGAATACCTCACGAGTGGTAGGATCGGATTCCAAGATGGACCAGTGTCTCAGGAAAATGTGCTTGATGGCATAGGCATGTGGGTGGAAGGTGAGGATAAGCTTGGGTTCATTGTTCGGAGGTCGCGTATGCTTGGCGAGGGACATAACCCAGATCTCGCGGGAAATGTTTTGTGTGCCAAAAGTAAACAATGGAACAGACAGGAGTATCGGCAAGCCAACAGCCCGCACAGGTACACTGTGCATTATACCGCCGCCAGAATGCCAACACAAAAGTCCTCCATGAAAAATACAGTTCATTGTCGATGGAAATGGCAATCACCAGAAAGACTTCATTGACCCGGGTTTTATCCCATATGGCTCGGTCTCTTTCCACTGGACGACCCGCCGAAAGCGCGGCACAAAGCACGAACTCCGTAGCTCTAGCGACGCAGTCTCCTGAAAAAGCACTCGTGAGCCGAAATGGCAAACCAGTAAATCAAGCAACAGCCGGCCGCCATCGTTCCGAACATGCAGTTCTCGCTACACACAACTGCGGACAGATGTAAAAGCATTCCACGCGAAACTCACAGCTCACAGTGTCGCGCCACGCACTCACTCAGTAGCAGGGCGACGGAACCATATCCTCCTTAGTCGCCTGTTACGACATGCATGGTAGGCAACAGTGTTCTTTGCTCCCCCGTATGGATCCCGGCAACACACGGTTAGCTTAAATGGGTGCTTGGGGCTAGGACAAAATTTGAATCGCAGGCTGTAAAACCAATGCACCAGGTACAAATAAAAATAAACATAGAAACCTCAAGCTACGGCTTGCAACCTGGAACATGAGAACCATGTGTCCAGGATTTTCCACTGACTTGACCAATATTGACGATGTGAGAAAAACGATTGTGATTGATGCCGAACTCAATCGTCTTAACATTGATATTGCTGGCCTGATGAAGACTCGCCTCGCTGAGGAAGGGTCACTCAGGGAAAACAATTACACCTTTTTTTGGAAGGGTAGAGGGCAGGTAGAAAAATAGGCAACACGGTGTGGGCTTTGCAGTGAATAATTCGCTATTGGGAATGATTGAAATTCCAGCAGGAGGAAATGAAAGACTATTATCCCTGCGCTTGGCAACCTCTTGTGGTTTTGCCACCATTATTACTGCATGTGCACCGACACTCGATTCCTCTGATGATGTGAAGGATTTGTTCTACGAAGAGTTAGACTCCGTGATCAAGGCAGTTCCAAAATCTTATTACATTTATATGCTCGGTGATTTTAATGCTCGTGTGGGTAAGGATTCGAATTCATGGCCAGTGTGCCTTGGAAAATACAACATCGGTAGCATGAATGAAAATGGGCAAAGGCTGCTGGAGCATTATGTATTTGTCATATATTTTTGAAGGGAGTGGGAGATCACTGTAGTGCATGCCCCATCTCTAACAAAAGAAGTAGAGCCCCATCCTCTTCTATCTTCAATAACCCCAGAATATGAACCTTGAGTTATCTGCAGGCCTCGTTCTATTAAGTATGTCTAGGAGATATAGATTATGGCCCTGGTGAGAATGGTAATTACTAACTGGGAATCTGCCCTTTCTCCAATGATTCTGATAGCTCTGGAGCCCCCTTATTGGTTATCAAATCTGAGGAAAGTCTGGAGAATTTTCTCAGCCTGATTTAGATGAAGAAAACATGGATGTTGAGCAGTTGATAGATCTAGAGTCTTCTCTCCCCCATTTTTAGTAAGTCATTATGAGTTAATTTATTTTTAAACAATCAAACACATAATCAATCACATTAGATTCTGACAACATGATGTACAAAGAAGTTGTTGACTCACAGATAGGTTTGAACTGATAAATTAACAGAAGGTCAATTCATGTTAATAATTTATTGACTGGGCCTGAGCCTTCTGGCCAGTACATACATCTCTATTGTGATTTACACAAGATAATAGAAAAGTTGCACATTGGACCATTTACACAGAGATCATCAATAAACAAGCATCAATACATGAGAGGTCAACAAGTGTGAAAACATAGTAAACATTTTTGTTGTTGCACATGTTAAGTGTGATGGTGATTCAACAATTAAATATCAGTTTCCTGAAATTGGGTGTGGTGTGTACCAATGAGAAAAGTAACCTGGTGACTGGAAGATTAGGTAAGCCAGGGTCCATTGACTGATGGATCCACTTCAGGTCTGCCCGTATAGCTGCACTGAAGGCCTCCCCATACTCTGCTTATGGCCAAGTCATCCTCCATCTCACTTGTGGTTCATCTCTTTCTCTCGGCTTCCCTCTCTCAGGTCTGATTTAGGTGGTTAGTTTGCTGATGTGTTGGGTGGTTGTTGGTATGTAGCCACCAAGATCACTGATGAATATTCACATAAATATATACATTCCTACCAATACAATATTCTAGAAGTAGGTCGGAAGAAATCTAAATTCCTGAAGTAGGAACTAGTTCCCCTCCCCTCCTTTTCTCTCTAAGCTAGTGTTGGGTTAATTTGGGGTGGTCAGAGTTTATCACACGGTGTACGCCTTGTCTCAGTTGGTACCTGCTGTATGTAAGTTCTCATTTGACCTGGGGTCAGTGAACGTGTACAGTAAGACAGTGACAAGAGTGAGAATATGTCAAGATGCATGTAAATAAATGACATACATTTATAACATTTCTTCCACTAAATGGTGTTTATAATATGTATAAATAATTATCTGTGTTTTCCCAATTAACCAACTTCTTCTTCTTCTTCTGTGTCTAATAACTCTCTCCCATTATCTGTTGTTGTTGTGATGTTGAGTGTTGGGTTGTGTGGTGATGAGTGGTGTTGAGTTTTAAGTTATGTTGAGTAATGAGTTAAGTTCACTGCGCGTGATGGTGTTCCGCGAAGCACAACTTTCTCATGTAATGCAGTTCATAAGTGCTCTTATCTAATTAAAATTTGACATAAATATAAATATTTATTCCGTCAAATCCTATTGATTCAATAGATGAAGGAGAAAGGAAAGATTGATTTCTCTTTCAGCTTTCTAGATTGTAAATAGGCATAGATAAGTCTGTTTTAGAACAAGGCACGTGTTCTAGTACACGAACTGTCATTTCAGCTGTAGGTAGTGATAGCATCTTTTATCAGTGTTTCTGGTGAAATGCACAAGATTGCTTTAGAATCATCACTCCTCACAGTTGTTTAGAATAGAATGTAGTAGTATAATGCACTTCTTAAAGTTAATAATTATCTCTAAGAATATCAGAGATTGCAATCGAAGAGAGTATTGGAGAGTCATTTTGCCCGGGATCGGCTCTGCGTCGTTAGAATCTACAGTCGAGCATTTTTATATTTCAGAGGTTTTAATTAATAATAATACATTTCAATTGACATTACAAACACGGTTTACCATTACTTGATACTTGATACATCGGGTTCTTAGTCTAATCTCGGGACTAACAAGCTCACCTGGAATTCAGACATTCTGCCTCCTCTATTTGAAAATTTGGTCACACAATTTTTGACATCTGTTCGCCAGGCATGTTTTTGCAAGAGTGCGCTGCTTATCATAATCTATACCGGCGTTGGCGCGAAAGCCGTGTCACATGTCTCTCCCAACCAATGGGGTTCCGAGCTTGGTCTGATGAAATCTTTCTAAGAATCCACGTCATTTGTCACTTATGCAGTTCCAGTTTCGATGATAAGTTTTAAGTCCTAGTCTCCGTTTGCGGTTGTGAAGTCAATTTCTTTTAATGTTGTTTCCTCTTTTTGCGGCAGGTGTTGGTAAATGAATAATGGTGGTTAGCGTTATGCTACAGTATTACAAACTCCTTTTTTTAAACAAAAGAGATGCATAAGGTCACATGGAAACATCCAAGATCCGGCCATTGGCACCAGCTGGACTTCATCATCACACGGAGACAACATCTGAACCATATATCATTGACTCGAAGTTACCACAGTGCTGACTGTGATACGGATCATTCTTTAGTTGTTGCAAGGGTTAGATTGAGACCAAAGGGAATCTACACAGCTAAACACAAATCTAGCCCCAGGATGAATATTATTAACACTCACGATCCTGAAAGGTGCTTTCAGTTTCAACAGCAACTTGAAGACGCTTTCACTGATACACCAGAAAATTGTACAGTAAATGAAAAGTGGGGTCAACTTAAGGAGACTCTTTATAAAACTGCCGTAGGTGTTTATGGCACTGTGGATCATAAGAGGCAGGACTAGTTTGCGGCAAACAGCGAGACTCTGCAGCCCTTGATTGATAAGAAGAAGATAGCTCTCTTAAGAAACAAGGAAAGACCAATGCGTAACACTCTGAGTGAGCTAAGGCAAGCTAGGAAGGATGTGCAAAAGGCGCTGCCAGGCAGCGTGCAAATGATTATTGGATCAAGTTATGTGAGTTCATTCAAATCGCAAGTGATAAGGGAAACACAAGAAGCATGTATGAAGGAATAAAGAAAGCCTGTGGACCAGTGATCAAAAGAAGTGCACCATTGAAAACCTTGACTGGAGAAATCATCACTGATAAGAAACAGCAGATGGACAGCTGGGTAGAGCACTATTTGGAGCTTTACTCAAGTGAGACCAAACTAGCGGATGATGCCCTCAACGCCATAGAGGCTCTACCAACTCTTGACCAGCTGGACACACTTCCCACCATAATAGAAGTTAAGTATGCTATAAATGAACTTGCATCTGGCAAGGCTCCAGGTAAGGATGGGGTTCCAATAGAGGTTATCAGGAGTGGGCAAGACACACTCACTCTACAGATCCACCGGATCATAAAGCTATGCTGGCGAGAAGGACAAGTCCAACAGGATTTCAAAGATTCAAGCACCATAACACTGTACAAGAACAAGGGCGATCGGAGCGACTGTAACAACTAAAGGGGTATCTCACTTCTGTGTATTGTTGGGAAAGTATTTGCCATAATTGTTCTGCGCAGACTTCAAGTCCTAGAAGATCAAGTCTACCCCGAATCACAGTGCGGCTTCCGATAGAACCGGTCTACCATTGATATGATATTCTCATTGCGACAAATGCAAGAAAAATGCCGTGAACAGAATCAACCACTGTTTATTGCCTTCATCGACCTCACAAAGGCATTTGATTTTATCAGTCGTGAGGGTCTGTTCAAGGCACTAAAGAAGATTGGCTGCCCACCAACTCTTCTGTCCGTTGTGGAATCGTTCCACACAGGTATGAAGGGTATAATCAAGTTTGATGGTGCAACTTCTGAAGAGTTTGAAATCAAGAGTGGAGTTAAGCAAGGTTGTGTACTAGCTCCCACCCTCTTTGGATTGGAATATACTTTTCACTTCTACTGAAGTATGCCTTTCATGATCAGGATGGTGGACTAACGCTCAGATGGCGGCCTCTACAATGCTCAGAGATTGAAGGCCAAGACCAAAATTAGGAGGGTACTGATCAGAGAGTTGCTTTTTGCAGATGATGCTGCAGTTACGACCCACTCTGAGGAAGAATTGCAATATCTACTATCTGTATTCTCCAATGCTTGTTCTGAATTTGGTTTAACAATTAGCAAAAAGAAGACACAGATTATGTCACAAGGTAGTCTACACAGATGGGTCAGCACAAAATGCTGTTCGAAATGGAGGAGCGGGAGTGTACATAGAATACACAAATAATACTAGGGACACAGCTAGAGTACCGACAGGAAAGTACTGCTATAACTACGATGCTGAAATTGAGGCAATCAAGATAGCAACAGAGAAATTACTAAATACCAGCAATGGTACACAACCTGTGGTGCTATTGACAGATGCAAAATCAGTACTCGAGGCGCTCCTGTCTGGGAAATTGCCAGTACTAAAGACACAACTTTCTGAACTTAGCAGTCAGCATAAGGTCACCATACAATGGATACCATCCCACTGTGGAGTACCCGGAAACGACAGAGCTGATCGATTGGCTAATATGAAATGGAAACAAATAGGTATTTTAAACTCCTGCGAGAAAAAACAAACTAAACATCAACAAACGTTGCACATACCTTACAAGGAGATCCACGTGTCGCGAAATACAGGTGAAAAATCCGAAATCAGAAGCACTCAATAAATATAAAAATGAATAATAAAATAAGATAAAATACACACGAACGCATACAATACGACACACAGACGTTTCGATTCTCAGAATCTTTGTCAATGACAACACAGCTAACAACGAGATACAGCAAACAAAAGACCACAATACACTAACACACGATCTATAACTTAGCCATGTGAGGCCGAAAAGGTGACTTGGCCAGATGAATTAAAAATGGGTTGCCAAAAAGGATTTGAGTAGCCAAAAATATGTGAACAGACTGCTATGAAAATATAGGAAAGTGAGGACAATTAAGTCTAGATATGGGGGGGGGGCAGCATAGTGATAGATAGTGTGAACAATTGGGGAAGATGCCGCAGTTATACTGTAGCGTCCACAACCGTATTAATTCCGGCTGGGTGGATGCATCCCAGATTGTTGATTAGCTGGCATTCAATTTTAAGTCTGACACAGCTATTGGAGAAGCAGGGTTTTAATGCGGTGACACATGCATCGTCGGTTCCATTATGGTTGGAGGAATTGAAATGGTTGGGGACAGGTTTGTCAGCGCCCTGATTGATGTCCCTGAGGTGTTCCCTGAAACGATCCGCAAGACGTCTGCCCGTTTGGCCAATGTATTTCATGTCACATCGTTTGCAGATGATAACATAAATCAGATTGCGGGATGTGCAAGTGAAAGAATCTTTCAAGGTGAAGGTACCTCGGGGAAATGCAATCTCTGGTGTCTGAACAACGTATGGGCATGTCAGACAGTTCCTACGATGGCATTCGAATGTGCCCACGGATGAAGTAACCGTGGGGAGGCGACTATGCACAAGGTGGTCCCTGAGGCTCTGGTTACGGCGGAAAATTACCCCGGGGTCATTGGAGAATACCTCACGAGTGGTAGGATCGGATTCCAAGATGGACCAGTGTCTTGATGGCATAGGCATGTGGGTGGAAGGTGAGGATAAGCTTGGGTTCATTGTTCGGAGGTCGCGTATGCTTGGCGAGGGACATAACCCAGGTCTCGCGGGAAATGTTTTGTGTGCCAAAAGTAAACAATGGAACAGACAGGAGTATCGGCAAGCCAACAGCCCGCACAGGTACACTGTGCATAATGCCGCCGCCAGAATGCCAACAATATTGTGTGTGATACTCACTGGCACAGGAACGGAGCAATATGGGGACAACCCGTTGCCGTGAAGTTGGAACCACGACTAACTAACTAACTAACTAACCCATTTAAGCAGGCAAACTGTGGCGGACCAGCACCCAATTGACTGGGGGATGCCTAGCTTGAGGCGGGCGGTAGCTAATAAGTGACACCTGTAGGTGTTTCCCACCGTCAGAGGCAACGCGTGGCGCCCCATGTCTACGCCAATTGACAGGGACTTATAACCCGTAACAGTTGTCTTTCGCTTTGATTCCGAGACCTGTTAAGACCAGGGATGGAGTTATTGCCTCTCCATAGCACAAAACCTGGGCTAAAATATAGAGATCATGTGTTGCCCATGCAGCATGATCCCTCTCTCTACCTGCCTAGTTCACTCCAGAGAAAAGGTAACACCCCTACATCTGGAACAAGACAAGCTGCAGAAGCTGCCGGATCAGCAAAGCAATGCTCTAACTGTCCGCCTGTCGGAGCTTCGATCCTAGACCAGCCGCTAACCACGGCTTAGGGTCTGGTGTGCCCTGCCATGACATTTTGTCTTTAGCTTGCATTTCCTCGCATCAGGGAAAGGCTTGTACCCTCCTAGTTGCGCTCTTGGTAGAAGTACCATTGTTAATACATATATAATTACAAAAATGCTATATCTGTGCACAGTCGTAGATCCCCACGTCAGACTGTCACAAACATAAACAAAGAGATCAGACGCTTTGTGTTTGGCAGCAACATCTACAGTATCAAACATACTACACTCATGCAAGACAAAAAAGATTGAGATATCGCCCTCCAAGACATAGCAACCAAAATGCAAGCACTTAGGATCAAACACGTAAGCGAAATCCTACAACACACAGAAAAACACACTTTAGCACACTATTACATTGGAATTAGGCTATCTTATTTAAAACCTATTAGGAATACATCCTCACATTACTTTGGCACTCTCCCAACATTTTACACAACATGTATTTCAGCCATTATAGGACACAACAAATTACTGCACAAGAAAATACATACAATCTACAAGCATTTAGTTAAGCTACAAGCAACTCCAGTACACCTCAGAATTAAAAGAGGACATATATATTTCATAAAAAGATTATATCGAAACTTTCTCTAATATTCACAACATGCAGATTACCCCAAAAGCAAAGGAAATTACATGTAGGCTTGTTTACAGCATGAACCCAACAACAGATAGAACAGCAAAAATAACTAAACAAATACTACAGTGTCAGCTTTGCAGACGGAACGTCAAAGAATCAGAAGAGCACATCTATTACGAATGCAACACAACCATACCAACACCAAATCTCTTACAAAACGTCCTAAACACTCATACGAAACAAAGAACAGATGTTTACAAAGCAATCATGATAAATTCCATTCCTTACTCCACACAAGACATCCACACAAGGCAACTTGTTCTATTGGCAGAGTGCAGAAATCTTATATGGACATTAAGAAACAAAGCATTATACAATTACAGAACAATCAACAAAGAAATTGTCCAACAACTTTATCAACAAAAAG